>JAGPOY010004007.1:0-19681 GCA_018983105.1 Silene uniflora | reverse complement strand
GGCATCGATTTCATTATAAATCGATCGGATTTTGGAGGATCATCCAATGTGTTATTGCTCAAGAACAAGTCAAGGTAGGAGACCTTACTTGTGCCCTAAATCGGTCCATAAGTGATGGTGAGAAACCCGATTTTCTTAATCTTATGTTTTTAATATTGCATGCATAAGATCTAATTTATGACTATAAATTTAAACACTAATATGTGATATTAGTATGATATGAAATATGATTTCTAACACAGGTAACATGCACTTGTTAATTCCATATCGTTTGTTGTTGTTTTTCATTAAGATGGATGTTAGAATTAATTTTACCTTAATCATTTAAGGTTTTATAAAATGTCAAGATCTATATTCCCTGATTTTCCTAAAAATGGCTTATGTTATTAAGTTGGGTATTTAAAAATTGGTTACGAAATTATAATAATGATAAACATGGGGATTGATAATCGAAGAGCTAAGTGCATGTTGATGGAAACGGAGATCTGTGTCTTGATCCTTTAATTTTCCGCTGTTTCAATCAGATCCCCAAATATTAGGGTTTTTTCAATTACTTGATTACTATAAACGGCTCTCTGGATTTTTTGATTTAGGGGTTTTCAGTCAGGAATTTTTGTTATGGTTTTTCAGTTGGGTTTAAATTAGGATTTTCAATTTTCATTAAGCCATTGCTCTTTCAGTTAAATTATGATTTTAAATTTTTAATTAGCCATTGTTCATACAATTGAGTAAACTGCACTTTCAATCGAATGAGTTGAAAAACCCGAAATGAATAATGCGTAAATTATTTTTTCCCTCTGAAGTACAGTAGGAAGCTGCTTACATGAAAAGCAATGGCCATATTGTTCTAATGTTGTGTCATCCTCTTCAAACAATTGTAGGGGAACCTTTTCCGTACAAAGCCCACTATGTTAACTGTAGTTCATGTAGACAATTCGTCTTTGTTTCGCTTCCTTGACTCCGGTTTTGGCTGCTGCCTCCTGGTGTTCACTGAATCGGATGATAAGCTGGTTAATGTAGCTGATTACTTCCCCTCATTTTTAAAGCATATTGATCTTATATTGTAATGCTAACTTTATCTTCCTACCATTTGCTTTCAGATTCTTCTGATGAAGAAACGGAAGATGATGTCCCAATTGCAAAGGAGAATGGTAGATACTTTGACTGATAATTCTCTGTCTTTTTTTCCTTCTAATTTTAGCCACCTTATTATAGTCTTTTGAGTTCTTAGAGCAACATGCTGCATCGGCTGCTGCCATGCCAAAAGCGGCAGACAAGTCAAAGCCTGAGGTCGAAGGTGAGTCTGATGATGATAGCAGCACTGACGAAGAATTTGATGAAGATTTTGAGGATGCCGAAACCGATGAGGTATATAATAGTAGAGTTCCAGTTTAATATCCTACATTTTACTTGGCCTTTTCAAGGCAAAAGTTCTACCTTTTAGTTTTATACATGAGAAGGGTTGAGGCTTTGCTGTGAATGTAACATTTTTTTTTCTTAATGCCCATATCCCTGTAGTATACATGTTGTGCTTAAAAGCCATGCTATGTTGACTCTTGGCTCCTCGATTTTTCATGCAACACTTGTGCATATCCTCTCTGAAATACTTTAAATCAAGTCTGAACAATATACGATAGCAACCATTTCAAAGTCAGGGTTACATGTGTACTGAATATGTTTATTTGTTATTCTTTCTTTTCCAGGATGATCATTTCGAAGCAGACACCTTGTGGGTATTTAGCTGGTGTCGGTGAGAAGACCATCGTCGGCCATTGGTGTTTGCAGTAAAGCAGGATTACGGGTGAGCAACCATTCCTAGGTAACTATCGTATGCTCAATCCCAATTATCCGTGTTTGTGTTTTGTGTGATTTTGTCAAAGACCCATATGAGACAATATAGATGGTATGTGTTTTGTGGAACCACATAGGCTTTATTTGTTTAATAAGTTTTGAAAAGAGAGGAGCTCTTAGCCTTTAGAATCTTCAAGTTGGCTTTTTATTTTCTGTTTCTTTTGCGATTTAAATCATCCTCTCGGTCGTGGTCTGATTCTTTTACTGTTTACTTTGTGAGTCAAGATTGCTTTCCATATTCGGTCCAGAAGACTCGGATGTAGACACCAGGCTCAGACAATGATCGCTGAACAGGCCAAGGTAATTCCGGGGTAGTAGAACGTCTTGATTCTCAAGTTGATCATCTGATTTCTTTTTTTATTGCATCAAGTATCCTACTATGCTTTTCAACCTCTTTAATATCTGTAGGGTTAGAAGGCTCATATCGCGGTAGAAGATCCAGATGAAGGTTTGTTAACCAGGCTAAGGTAACTACTCTTTCGACTCTAAATCTCTTCAATTTCTGTTGTTTTTGTGACCCAATTCTCCTTCGTTTATTGTGTCTGAATCAATTTCTTTTGTTTTGGGGTTGATGACTGTCGCCCGGACTTGGGGAAGAAGGGTTCGATTTTAAATATTTTTCTGTCTTTCAAAATTACTACATAAGTTCACAATGTCCCTGACTCCCACTGCTGCTGTTGTTTGCTAACTCTAAATTGAGTCGTGTCTCTTCTAATCGGCTGGCACAGTGGGATCTCATGAACCCCCTCTCGGTAAAGCCCTCATGTTTTCTTGCTGCTTTTACCCATCCGATGAGAGAGAAGAGGCAGCCCTTAATCAATATCAATCGGAGGTCCCTTGCTGTTTTTTTGACTTGAATATGACCTGTTGCTTGAGATATGAGTTTATATGATATGTAATGGACTCGTTTCAGGTGACTCAGCCTCATATGAGATGATGCGATAGCTGTCTTCTACAATCTGCCTTCTCCAATAGCAAACCAACCAATAGTGAGCTCGCCAACCGCTGCTTGTTTAGGAGTGCCCATGGTAGCACGTTGCAAAAACAATGAGAGAAGATAAGAGACGTTCTCAGAGATCAAGGCAGATTTGCAAGAATATTTGTGCAAAATTGTAGTCGACAATCAATTGTTTTTATAGTGTTTGTAAAAAAGGGCAATTGCTATTATGGTAAAATTAGGAATTAGGAAACCGTGTAAGATTAGGATATTTTGATATCTTAATTAATTTGTTATTTAGGAATAAATATTAGAGTCCTATAAGTTGGAAAGTCAAGAAATTCTGTTTAATCATGTTTTACGAAATAATAGATTTCAGTCGTGTGGTTTTAGGAAATCAACTAAACCGTGTATTTTAAATATACATCTAATTATTTTGAACTTTTATTAATTTTTTAATCAACCGGCCAATAGGAATGCCTGGAAAAACCCTCTTTTATATATATATATATTGATTATTTCTTCCTCTCACATATTCCCATCAAATCTTTCACACAAAAAATAAATGTTGGAATTTACATTTTTTACATAAAATAGCTTGAATGTCGAAGAATATATAAGACCTTCGCAATCTACCCTTATTTTCAGTCCTTATACTATCCTTAGTGCCTAAGCTCTGTTGTGTTTGAAATACGAATCTGGCATGGTTTCAACTCAAAGAAAACATTCATCTTTTACAAGTGGAACAAGTTCCAGGATCATCTTCAAGGCCCTAATTACAACATATTATATACATTTTGATATTGTTTACTTATTTAATTAAGGAGTACTTTTTATTTAAACATATACATCTTTCGTATAAATTGTGGAGCAAGAGTAGTTAATCTCGATGAGAGATTCCAGATTAAGTTAGAGATGTTCATTTTTAGTCCTATCTTTATTTATTTGTTTTATTTTACAAAACACTACATTTACCCTTTTTTTTTTTTTATGTAATTACGTATGATGTTAAATATAGTAAGAGATGCATACAATATTGCAATCTACGGCAACAACCAAGTAGATCACTTATTCAATTCCTCATAATTGTTCTAATGATAGAAAGAAACTTAATACATTCGGCACAATTTTCAGCAAATGAATGTGCTGAACAAAATTTATAATTCAAATAGAGGATTATTTTATACACGAAAAACCACAAATTAAACCATATCATTGAATTGGTGCCTCATAATTTTCTTCCAAATTCAATGAATACTTTTAACAAATTTCGTATATAAATAAATTTTTAGTGTTTCCCATATATTCTCCACCACAAAATAAACATGTGTTACTATTATAAGTAGTCCTTCTTAATATTGAGTGAACACAATTTATATGTTTAGACGGTAAGAATGTGAAAACAGAGAAGAGGAATTAGGTTAAGAGTTCTTATTATTCACATTGAGATTACACCTCGATATATATAGCAAAACTACCTCCTAAAGAATCGCCTTAAACCTAGCAACTAAAAAGATATTATACACTAAGATATAGCAACAATATATACACCATATCATATCTAATATTATACATGAATATGTGATACGGTTTCCATACTCCCCCTCAAGTTGGAGCTCCGGGTAAACCGAGACCCAACTTGCCTTGCAAGTAATCAAAACTTTCTCCTCCCAAGGCCTTTGTAAACAAGTCCGCTACTTGCTCCTTGCTCCTTACGTGTGCCGTGACAATCGTCTTCTCAACTATGTGTTGCCTTACAAAGTGGCAATCAATTTCAATGTGTTTCGTTCTATCGTGGAACACCGGGTTTTTCGCTATGTGGATGGCCGCTTGGTTGTCGCAAAACAACTCCATTGGTTTTGTATGAAATACTCCCAAAGAACTTAAAAATGACTTTATCCAAATTAATTCACTCGTAGCACTCCCCATAGCCCTATACTCGGCCTCCGCAGTGGATTTCGAGACCGTGGCCTGCCTCTTTGCTCTCCACGAGACCGGTGATGACCCAAGTGACACAAAGTACCCACTCAATGATCATCATAAATGCAAAAATTACTGGAGCATGAAACAATGAGAGATTAACGTGTAATTTGCATGCAATGTTCTTGCCTCTAATACATTTATTATTTATGGAGTACAACAGTATATATGTAGATTGATAGTGTGTCAAGTTGAGACAAAGTAGTATTACTAAGAGAAGACACAATATAGGAGTTCATCATTAAAATATTACATAATTTTTTTTTTCAGTAATGGAAAATTCTCACTTTTTTTTCTCGCAACTTTCAAATGACATGCTATATAAAGTAGCAAAGAAGGTAGCGAAAAAATTCACTCACGATTCAGTCACATTACTATACATGTAAGGTTAATTTTTACATAACGGAAATATTATTTGTGTTTCTACCAATTGTCGATGTATTATCTTTTACTTAATTGTCTCCACTAAAAAGTTATCTTGGTATTATACTTTACATATGTAGTTCTAAAGATATGAAGAATAATTGCATGGAGAAGGAGATTAGAAACAAGATTCGTATCTAATACTCCCTCCAACTTTCTTTGTTGTTCCCTTTTCTTTTTTGCCCAAGAATTAAGAGACACAATTTGGACCACACAATATACATGCCCCACATGTAGTTAAATTTTGACCACACAAACTTGTCTAATAAAGGAAAGAGGGAACAACAATGAAATTGGACGAAAAGGGAAAGAGGAACATCAAAGGAAGTTGGAGGGAGTAGTTATTTTAGAATAGTTATCTTTTCATTATCGGTCATTATTATATTATTTAGAATAATTTGATGTGTATTATAAATGCAATAATCGATTATTAATTATAAACATATACACATAATTTAAATTAAATAAAATATAAAAATAGGTCGTGCAAAGCATGGGATACTACCTACTATATATATAAAACTGGGTTGGACCGCTGTGGATGTGCCACGTGTCATTATATTTAGTGAAATATTTTGATATGTAGATATGATTAAAGTGAGTGTCTCATAATATTTTACATTTACATAAAAAAATTCTTTTGGAGAAAGTTATATAACTTAGACCATTAAATACACCAAGAAAAATATTTTTTTGAAGAGTCATTGTATATTTGTATGTATGAAAAACGGAACTTAGAAAAACTATTAAAAGATAAGTTTTTATAAGGTTAGAATGAAAAAAATTAAATTGCGCGAAGTTGAATACATATGAGATTTTGATAAGTTTATATAATGTGATAACGAGAATGTGTACGAGTATGTATGTACACAATGATTGCGAGTGCATTTGAATAATTAAGACAAAAGTAATGATTATTAAATAATATAGTTTTATAAACAATATGAAAAGGTAGAAAACACGTTACACTTTTCTTTAATATCTTCAATTAAATATGTATACTTCAAATATAAAATAATAATTATGACTAACTAAATATTACTTTTAGTTAAATATTTTATAAAACGTTGATCATGCATAATTAATTATCACTTATCAATTTTAATTAAAATTGTACTCCGTATGTATTTTATTTTAGAACGTTGATTATTAAACCTACAAAAATTAAATTTGTGAAAAATTAATTTATTTGTATTTATAATTAAAAATATTAAAGGTCATATATAAATTATATTATTATTATTTTTAATTATAATTATAAAATTTTAAAACAGGCCGCGCGAAGCGCGAGATGGTACCTAGTAGAAATGGAAAAGGAGTAGTTAAATTAGGAAAAATGAACTTATTTTACTCATTTATAAAAGTTGAGTAGTTAAATTAGGAAAAGTAAACTTTTTCTTTCCCTTCTTCAACTCTTATGAGTCGTCTTTCACTTGCTAGCTTTCAAATTTTTTTTTTTTTTTTATATTGGGCCCATCTCTCACATGGGCCCTTGTCAAGAAACCCACCAAACATGGCTTTGGGCCGGGCCTGTCCTTGCCGCGGGTGTTCTCACGAAGAGGTAAACGACTGGCCAAAGAATTTACTTCATTCCCATGGGCAGGGATCGAACCCCTGACCTCATGGTTAAGGGATGAGGTGAGCAACCAACACACCAAACTCATTTTGTTCCCTTTATTTGTTTTTCGTAACCCTTAATTGTTAATCGTGACACAATCTGACCTTTTAATTTCGTACATGTTCACATAATAAGGGTACCTATTATATTATTAATCATGATTTGTACAAATTTTATTAATGATTGTACCTAGGGGTGTTCATAATAAACCGAACCGCAATAACCGAACCGAAAAACCGACAAACCGTGCATTTTTTAAGGTTCGGTTAACCGAACCGTTTTCACAAAGCGGTTCGGCGAACCGAACCGTTAACTTTATTATGCGAACGGTTCGGTTAAGGTTCGCAATTTTAGAAAACCGGTTAACCGCGAACCGAACCGTTCACAAAAAAGTAAGCGAAAAATTAAAATATCATATAAAAAATTGTTCTTTCGTTTAATTTTCTTAGTGTTTCCAAATTCAAAGTTAGTTAAATTGATTAATACTAAAGTTTACCTAACTAACTTTATTGTTGAGTATAATATATAATGAAAATTAAATTAAACTACTAGATAAAATTGATGAAAACTGAAAAACAATATATATGTAGAACGATTATAGGTTAACCGGTAACCGAACCGCGAATAACCGTTTAAAGTGGTTAACCGAACCGTTTATAACCGTTTTTAGGTTCGGTGTTTTGCCGAACCGAACCGTGTCCGAACCGAATGAAACATGCGGTTCGGTGAACCGAACCGTGAATGAACACCCCTAATTGTACCTTCTTCTTTTATATTCTAAAATGGTCTTGGATGAGAATATATCACAATTAAGTACTAGAGCGCAGTGTAAACAATATTCGGAATTTCGGAGTACGTAGTAGTAGTAGTAGTACTGTAGTAGTGCAACAAGTTCTTGGATGCTGAGAATGAGATCATGTTTAAGCTTATAATCGGTGATGGACTCGCTTGTCATATAAACTTGCTTGTTTAATGGCGCGAATTAAAGGGCTAGCATAATGCTCGTCCTTGCTAAATTGTGAAGGTTTTCAAAATGTAGTAAAAAAATCTACGACTTTTTCCTTATTTTATTTTGTGGTATTAACTGTTATGGGCAAAAATTACAATTTTGTTACATGGTACAGAACCAGGAGGAGCGCAGAAGCAGAGAACCTGCATCTGGGCAGTTATAAAAAAGCCAACAACTTATTAAATGAGGAAATGCACAAATATCTTCTTTGGCAAGTTTGAACAAGTCAACAAATAATCTTTTGTAAGGCCCTGTTTGGCAAACGGCAGAAGCGGATTTGTGATTGCAGATAGCGTTAGCAGAATACGATTGACAGATTTTAGTAGCAGGTTTGACCATCACATCAAATTAGCAGAATTAAAAAAACGTGTTTGGTAAATAGCAGATTATATGACAAATCTATCATTTCCATGTATAAACTCAATATGCTATTGCAATATGCTGCTAATAGCAGCATATTCAAAAACAGTAGATTCCGGCCAATATGCTATTTGAATATGCCATTAACCAAACACAAGAAATTAGTAGATTGATTGGTCAAACTACTATTTAAGCCGGAATCTACTAATTTCACCTAATATGCTGTTTACCAAACAGCGCCTTAATGTGTGAAATAAAAGCAGTCAAAGCCGTTACCTATTTTTGTGGAAAAAGGGCTGAAAGTCAGGAGCAAAATCAGGAGAGAATTGAATGCATAATCCCTGGGTCTGAGCAGCTATATAAGGGCATCAGAGGCAGCCAGAAAGATCATTCGTTCATCAACATAAAAAAGAATACTCACACAATAGAAAGCCATAGAAAATTAACCATTGTATTTCCTTACGCTCGTAAAATTCCGTCTCGATTATAGTGCCACTTGGGGGATTTCGTCTCTCCCCGCGGTTGTTCCCACAAACGGGTTTTCCGCGTCACCAAATTTCTCGTGTCGTCTCATTGTTTCATTGCATTTTCGCTTGTTTATTTCATCGTATTTTCATTCGTTCGCAAGTTATAGATCGGTCGCTTTAACCCACAAATTAAATAATCAACCGGTAAATTTTTACCAAAACCCTAACAATTCACCTTCACTAGGTAGGTTTGTGATGATTATTTAGTACGAATGCTCGTGATGGTTATTTTATCTTGTGGTACTAACTATACCTAATAAATGGGTCATTTGGGTCGGGTTTTGGTTAGGTCATTTTCGGGTCAATAACTTATTGGGTCAGGTCATTTTCGGGTCGGGTCTCTTTGGGGCGGGTAAATAACTTATCGGGTCAAGTCATTTTTGGGTCGGCTCACTTCGGATCGGGTCATTTTGGGTCGGGTTAAACTGGGTCGTTTGGGTCATCTTGGGTCACGATTTTGCCTTAATTAAGTCATTTTGGGATCACTTAAGCCGGGTCACATTGGGTCGGCCACTTCGGGTCACTTTCGGGTGATATATTTCAGGTCATTTTCGGGTCTCGGATCAGCCTTAACGCGTTGGGTCATTCGGGTCGGGTCAGCTTTGCAAGGTCTAGCACTGACAACCTAACCTTAACACTAACCTAATGATTCGATTATGGCCGCAAGTTCTTCTCTCGTGCTCAGTGGTGGAGCGAGGGTAGGCTAGGAGGGGCGTCCGCTCCCTATGACAAGTAAAATCTAGGACATTTTTCTTATTTTATCTTGTGGTACTATCAATTCATTCCCACTAGATTTTTCATCCATGAATGATGAATCTAAATTTGGATTTGTCACATAAGTTGATTTACATTCTTTTTTACGAAATTAATAGTTCAAACTATTTCTCGTATAACACCTGGCAACCGTACTAGTCTACTAGAGCTCATCATGGGCCGATCCGGGTTGGGTTTGGACCATGCTCACATTTAGAAAACAACTCAAACGTACGGTTAGGACTTAGGATAAGAAACGGAATCGACAAAAATTCCATACCGGATTTTATAAATTTCGGTCCAACACTGGAATTTGTCATTACATGCCCACTTTTTCAAACTCCGATCCAAAAATTCCAAAAATCACAATCTTAAAAAATGTTGGACCGGGTGACCAATCGGTTTTTTTAATCCCCCTACTACTAAGAGAATAACAATTCTCAATAGTTTTCCCTCCAAAAGGAATATTGATTATATAAGTAAACAAACTATATTTTATTTAACTTATTATCTATTAATTATGATACAATCTTTAATCATTATAAAACAAAATTTTAATAAATTATAATCTTTTAATTAAAATAAAATAAATCTGGTATAAATCCAAACTTTCGTATCTGAAAAACCGATAAATTCATATTATTACTTTCGTATTAAAAAAACTTACCGCCTACTTAATTCGTACAGAAAAATTCTGAATTAAAAATATTTCATGATAAAAAAAATCTTTAAAATTTATTTGAAACATTTTTAAATTGAAATCATTAGTGTCGTGGTAAAAAAAATCACTAAAATACACATTTCAAGACTTTACTAAATTCTTTTGATTAGTTTTCCATTTCAATTTTTTTATCTTCATATTCAAATATGAAAAATTAATAATATGTCAATTTTAAATCCATAAATCCCCTTCTCCTAAAAGAATAAGTGGTCGCTCAATTTTTCCCACCTTAGTGAAATGTCCAACGATTGGTTCTCACTCGTCACACTATATGATAAAAGTATTAATTATTAATTAAATACCATGAATAGGAGATAATATTACTAAATTTTATTTTTTAATCACACATTAATGAGATATTTTAATTTATTATATATGCGGGATTGCATTAATATGAGAATGATATGAGAGAAATATTTTACACATTTTTTTTCATAGTTCTATTTTCCCGTCTTTTGATACAAATGTACTCTACAAGTTGACTATCCCCTATTGCAAATTCTCTAATTTTTTTATAATTACATGAGGTTATTCTTTTGGTAAATGTAGTCATATAATAATATTATTTTTAATGATGAAGTAATAATTTATATAAGGATAAATGGCAATTTACTACCAATTATGTTCAAAATTTTTCATTTTACTACCTAATATAACTAATTGTGTAATTTACTACCTAATATTTCACAAAATAAAGCAGTTTGCAACTTAAGAGACGGAATCCTCACTTAATCACGTTTTAACCCACCGGAGACGTAACCTAAAATGTTATTTGCCTATTATACCCCTCCCCTTATTCCCAGTAAAATTACTTCCCCTCATAATTAATTTACCCCCAAATCCCCCATTTACTCCTAAACTCCATCATCTTCCCCAAATCGCCATTGTCAAGCATCATAGTGTCGTGTACGAAAACTCGTTCTCCAGAAGTCAGGAAAAGTGATATTAGCTTCCTTTCCTTTTTTTTTTTTTGCATTTAAATTTTCTTGTTAGTTATATTATTACAGTCGCCATTGTCAAGCATCATCGTCGGTTTTCTAATATGCCCTTCCCTTCCCTTTTTTTCATTTATTTTGTTCAATTATGCTTTTCCTTTCCCCTCTAATAATCGGTTTTAAAGCCATTTGTGCAATGCTTATTTACAGTTGCTATTTTGGTCTTCATATTTGTAAATTTTGGGGGTTTTGGTGGAATTTTATTTTGGAGGTTTTGGTGGAATTCTAGATCTGAGAAAAAATGAGAAAAAAATGTGAAAGAGAAAGAGTTTTCTTAAGGAGAGAAAACAAATAAGAGGAATGTGGAGGAGATGAAGATAATGATATGAAAAAGATGGATGTAGAAGATGATGATATGAATAAGGGAGGAGGGATTTAAGAGGATTTAATTTGAGGGTAGTTTGGGTATAAAAAGTTTTCTTAATTGAAAAAAGGGGGGAAAGGTTAGAACTCAGGCAATTTGATGTACTCAAGTACCGTTTTTCCAGCAGCCAGGTAGTAAATTAGATGAACTTGCAACATTTTGGGATGTTGTTTGCATAATTGAACATATTAGGTAGTAAAATGAAAAAATTGGAACATATTAGGTAGTAATATGCTAATTCGCCTTTATATAATTAGGTTCAGTTAAATATCAATCTTATTTGATGTGAAAAATATCAAACTTTCTCTCTTATATTGCTTATGCATATTACCAAGATATAATATTTAAGGTCTTTCTACATTATTATCTAAAAATCGCGCAAAAATCTCCACTAGTTACGATTATTTTGGGTACACGACTGAAATTGGGATTATTTGTGAATTTATTTCTATTTATTTGAAAATGACAAATCGTTAACAAGATTTTCTTCTGCAATTCTAATCAGAAATCGTAATTAGGTATGAATTACTACTCCACTTTAATTTCTATTCACATTCATTCTTATACGCAATTAGGTATAAACTATGAACAAATATAATCTGATTTGTGTTTCTCATTCAAAATTAGGGTTTTGTATTGATTTTGTTGGAATTGACAATTCCATTGTTCCTCTTTGTTTCCAGTATCATTTACTCTTTTTTTAATCAAATTCCGTTTCTTTTTCAATCATGCTTAATTGGGTAGCAATAAGTTTGTTTGAATTCCGATTTAATGATGTTACAGCTCTGGTATTAGGGTAACTTTAAATGGTTAATCTGGGTTTTCGATTGATTGTAATTTGAGGGAGATGAATATATAAATAATCAATGGCGGACGCAAAAAATTGGATAAAATGAATAAAAATAATAATTTTCCTGTGTCCCGGGAATACAGGACTTTAAAGTTTGTTAATGAATTCGCTAATGAATTTCCAGGTCGTTCTACGCTTGACATAACGACTGAAAAAACGTTGTCTTAGCTAATCTATAGTCATGAAATGAGTTTGGCCAACCATTTCATAGGAATGAATCATGTCGTATCTGAATGGTTAAGTTTGAACTTTGTATGATTGAAGTATTGTATTTGTATATCAGGTTAAGATGCTAGGAGAAGAAAATCTGAGTATACCATGCGATAAAATTCAACTGCGAGCCACATTTTCTCTAGTATTTGTCTTTGTATTAGTAAGGGGACGATAATTTTGGGATAATGTCGACTTTTCCTGTTGATTTGCTCACTGAGATATTCCTACTCTTGCCCGCAAAAACTCTGCTACGATTTAAGGTTGTCTGCAAATTATGGTATCATCTTATTACAGATCTTCATTTCGTCAATCTTCATTTGCAACGATCCCTTGCAACCAAAACCAACCTCCACTTTGTTATCAAAACCTCAAAGCTTCATTTGACTGATTTCGACACTTTTGAGAACATCCTTGAGCTCGATTACTCTTTCAAGTATCCTGATCATAGTGTTGATGTGGTTGGTACCTGTAATGGCTTACTCTGTCTTATGGAATATAAATACTTCCAGCTAATTATATACAACCCAACCACGCAAACAAATAGGTTACTCCCTTGGTTGTCTAGAGGAGAACAGTTAGCTTACCTTGGGTATTTCAATTATGGCTTTGGGTTTGATACCGTTTCTCAGGACTACAAATGTGTTAGGATTGGTCAGACTTATTCAAACGACCCAGATTCTTATTATTGTGAAGTCATGGTTTATAGCTTCAATAATCATTCCTGGAAAAGGGGCCCTGATGTTCCATATTTTTTTTATAATCATTATCCGAGCAATGCGTTGCTCCATGAAACAATACATTGGGTTGGAGCTGGTTCAGGCGGTGATCGTGTGCCGCGACCTATTGTCGCTTTTAGTTTAAAAGACGAGAAGTTTAACTCTTTGACACTACCAGAGTTTGATGTGGATCGGTACAGTGCCCTGAATGTAGAAGTTTTAGATGGGTGCTTGTGTCTTTTAGTCAGTTATTTGTATGATTGTGATGTATGGATCATGAAAGAGTATGGCGTGGCGGGATCATGGAAAAAGGTCTTTAATGTTGTAAAACATAATTATCTAGAGCATTTAGAAAGGATAGTCAGTTATTCAAGTAGTGGCAAGGGACTATTTGTTAGGATTGCTCTTCTTCAGGTTGCTTATCTCGATTTCGAAACAATGATGACTACCAATGTCAAGGTTGCTGATTTTGTCAGATGTCTAGATGCCCATCTTTGTGTAGAAAATCTTCTTATGCTCGACCTTGTTAAATATGTTTATGCTGAGGATGAACAACAAGGCAAAAACAAGGGCAAGAAGAAGGGTAAAAAGAAGAGAAGAAATAAGAAGAGAAACTCAAGGTGAAACAAATTACTTCATTGTTATAATGTTAATTTCAATCTAGCTATCTTTCTCAATTATCCACGACTTTGATCATGAAGTACGTTTTTTTTGCTTGCATTTATGATTTACTTGTTATTTTCGGATTTATTAGACGTTTTTACCAACAACTTTCATATATATTAATAATGGTTCACTTTTAAGATATTCCAAACCCTTAAGTTTTACCTCGGTTTTCAAAATCGTTTCAATCTTTATTCTCGATTTAAATTTTAAGTTTTTGTAAAAGAAATCCGGACTTCGATTTTAAAGCCTATAAATTTGCCTTGACTTTTGTATTATGTTTCACTCCCTTTTGTTTTTCACTTCTCCTTTTCTATATTTTCGCATTTTAAGGTGTGCGATCACCCATGGACCATGATGAACGGTTCTGAGGGATGTTTCATGCATGTCAGCCGACACCAAATCATATTGGGATTAAGGCTCTGATGTTGTTATTGCTGCATTTATGATTTACTCATCTATAGTCATATTAGACTTGGGATAGGTTTGATGTTGTTTCATCACAAAGATATACTCCCTCCGTCCCAATCAATTGTTCACAATTTTTATTTTTTGTGAGAAGCATTTTAATCAAAGATAAACAAATGATGGGACGGAGAGAGTAGCAGATATTTGTTGTAAGTGGCAAAAGCGACTACTTTAGGTTACAAATTTTAATCTTTTCTGAAACAGTTAAGTTTAGGACTGACGCTAGTTTTTCTCCTTCAATCTGCAGGCATTAATAGTGATACATGCAATTCGCCTTCTATTTGGAGTAAATACAGTGAGTATTAGCAGAATCAAATTGGCATCGCCTTAACGAGTTATATCTGTAGACTCTGTCCATGCCACCCTTGATCATGTAGATCAATTTTCGAGTTGTATCTCGACTTTGACAGTTTGCTTTTAACAATGGCTATAATTTAGTGGATTCTCGGACAATATCAGTGTGTTGCAAATTGCAATGTTACAATGTCATCTTATTCTTTAAGCTTATAACCGGTGATGAACTCACCTGTCCTTCTCTTCATCAGTCCATGTAAACTTGTTTAATGGCGGAGATTAAGGGGCTAGCAGAAATGTCCTCCATTCCATTGAATTCTATACATTTCACTTTTTCGACACTATTCATAGTCGAGTGAATTTTCGATACAACTTCTAATATATAGCATAAAAGATAGTCGTGTGAGATCTTGTTTAAATTGTCTTACCGAGTACATTGTGAATATCAAATTTATCAATATGTAACTAATGATATTGATCTACTCTTTTCAAAACGTGAATAAAGCAAATGTATAGAATTCATTGGAATGGAGGAAGTAAAGGTTTTCAAAACGTAGTTAAAAAGTTTACGATTGTAATTGTTATTTTATCTTGTGGTACGACCAATTCACCACCACTAGATTTTTTTCACTCCATGCATCTAAATCTGATTCCGCTACTGAAATTGATCTACTCTTTTTGATGTAATTATCCGTTTCAACTTTCAATGCTTTTGAATAACAAAAGGGACAAATATTCTTATTCAAGGAGTAATTATTCACAACACAAATACCCGCATTTCACCTCCACCATCCCCCAAATAATTATTGTTCAGATCCGAATTCTCAACCAAGCCTTCAACTTTAGTACTCATCTCCATTATGTTTCAACACAAACATTTAAGTCCATAAGGGAGGGACCTATTTCTAATAGGCTACATAGTTATACGTTTGAAAGTATAAATTAGCTGGATCATAAACGAATAAATTAAAGAAAACAAACGAAATAAGTCATTCAACCTGGAATTTTGAAGAAATTTTAGATCAAGTAGATCTTAAGATAGTAATTTTAGTTTCAAATTTACTCTAACTAAAAATGATGCAATTTCCACAAAAGAAGAACACAAAGAGCTATATTAACAATCCCAACCTAAATTTAATTTAGTCGAATTCAAATAAAATACATAAGACTAAAGTTATTAGGGTAATAGTTGAGTTGTTCTCATTATTCTCGTTATTGCTAAGGAAATGGGGCCCAGATTGCATCTCGGCTACCCATTAATTTCTTGTGGGGGCCCAAATTGTATCTCGGCTGCCTATTAAGTAAATTTTGCTTGTTATTTACTCCCTCCACACACTTATGTAGTTATGTTCACCCCATTCCATTAAAATACTCCACATATATTAGAGAGATGGGGTGAACATAAGTGTGTGGAGGGAGTATTATTTATAAAAGTTCCCATTTTTTTAAATAATAATAATAATAATCTTTATACTCCGTATATAATAAAATAATACTGTACAATAAAATCTTCAAAAAATCTTTCTTTTTCTTATTCATTAGGTTAAAGCAAAGCAAGGTTAAGAAAACCATCTAAAAACCCTACCTTAGCTAACCGTGTAATTATAAAACAAACTCTGCCTTTCTTCTTGCTTACATCCTCCTCAAATCCAATAAATTAACTTGAAATAATTATTCTTAATAACAAAAAATGGTGTTACAAAACGATATAGATTTATTGAATCCACCGGCGGAAGTTGAGAAAAGGAAGCACAAATTAAAGAGGTTGGTTCCGACTCCTAACTCTTACTTTATGGATGTCAAGTGCCCTAATAACGTTATTGATAAGTGTTTCGTCTTGACCACCATCTTTAGCCACTCTCAAACCATCATCGCTTGCTCTCGATGTCAAGCCATTCTTTGTCAACCTACCGGTGGTAAGTGTCGCCTTACTGAGGGTTGCTCTTTCCGTAAGAGGCAGATGTGATGATTCGGAAATGGTTTATTTGTGTTTTTTAGTACGTGTGTTAGGGTTTTGGGATGTTAGGGTTTGTTACTTTATTAGATTAGATTATTATTAATAATAATAATGAGGGTTTTGTAGTCGGAATTCTTATTCAAGATAGTTTGTTCAAGGTTTATTATTTGAAACGAATTCGACTTGTTGAGATAATTTGTTTCCGTTTCACAATAATAACTTGTTTTTAGTTTTGGGTCGTTGTTGTTTAAGTTCATACTGGATGATTATTAATGCAATTATTATTTTAAGAAATATTTTTGGTAATTTAAAAGTTTGTTTATCGTGATATACTAATTTGAATTATTGCATTATTGATTATTCGAACCTGAGAATTCAAGACAATTGAATATTTTCTTCATTGGTGATTTACACAATAGACAGCTACGATGTATGTTGAATCGATAGCAGCCACGTACTTTTTTGGTTAAAGACCGCGATGATTTTTGTTCTAATTAACAAGGTAAAGTTAAATGTTCGGACGCACTCTATCATATACATAGTACATCAAAATTGAAATATATAAAGGAAATATTAGGTATTGTCTACCCACAATTCCATAAATCCATCGATTTTGTTATTTGTAATTTTATTTTCATTAGTTTGTTTTTCCTTTGTTCGTAGAGATGGCGATAAGGTCGCACATACTCTTGCTCACGCGTCTTTGGTGGCTATGGTAGACATAGATGGGTCGAGGACTTTCCCCAGAACATTGCGAGCGTTGTCTTGATGGATTTTGGGTCAATGCATTAACCCTTGCGTGTTTCTTTCAAAACAAAAAATAACAAAAATAACACTATTAGCGGATGGGAGTGCAAGTATTACCTAAGTAGAGCCGTAGAGGTAATCAAGTGCGGGCTTGTGATGGACTAGTATGATTATTTTGGCCCACAGATATGTGGGTTCGCTGATTTTGGGCAGATTTGTGAGCCGATCCTTTATAAATTTTGGAAAATACATTGTCCAAGACTCCAAGGCTGCTTAATTAGCAGGATTGACTGGACGTCCTGTCCATGAACATTCTATACATAACTACAAAGTACAATCAACGGAGTATTAACAACGTGGGGTTGAGTGTCTATATCAAGAATTCAAGACATAGCATTACAGAGCAAGGGTTGAGTGTCTTTTAGTAGAGCAAATCCTCTCCATTAGTAAAAAAGAAATGGAGGTCCATTGCTTCTCAACGATCCGGATTAAAATTGGGCTCGATCGGATGGTTGTAGATTTATTTGGAAATAAAAAGGTAAATAAATGGGATTGAAATATATAATATAGTATGTTTTGTGAGAGGTAATGGAGAGAAAATCAATGGAGAGGATTTTAATTGGTCTTTTAGGTTGTTTTATCTCAAATTTTCATTGAAGACAAGACAAAGTTTGTCTCTTTAAAGAGGCATCTCACAAAGACCAAATGGGAGGGCAAATGCGGAAAAGGCCGTGAGAGGTCAGAGGCTGAAGACGGTCACAAGACAATTTTTGTTTTGATTACAAATTCCCATTGAAGACTATATCATGGATTCATGTGCCTACCCAAAGTCTTAGGAACATGGATTTGAGAACCGCAATGGGTGGACTGATAGCTTATGTAAAAATTAATTGATTATAAATTAAATTATGCCAGAGATCAAATATCCGATTTTTATTATCTAGATAAATATAGTGAATTTGATATCCAATTTTCAATCCGAAATTAATCAGGTTTCAGATATTCGAAAATTTTGAAACCAATATCCGATTCAATTCGCTATGTGAAAGTTGCAGATATAGTCATAGAGATGGCAATGGATCGGGTACCCGCCCCGGATCCGCGAGATCCAATACCATTGGATTGGATATGGATTCCAATATTTTAGATCCGTTGGATCTGGATCGGATCCAGATCCATATACGATTATCAGGATCTGGATCTGGATTCTTCCTCTAAGATCCAGATCCAGATCCGGATCCGACTCTCGGATACCTTTATATTTTTTTAAGTCCAATTTTCAAGCCCACGGCCAAGCGCATCTAATTAATAGTCTTTGAATAATTTGTTTATTATGTATCTATTCCAAATGTGCGGTATTTTGTGGTTTGTAAACACAAAAGTTCTCATTTGTGACGGACATATCTGTCACAAGCTTGTGACAGGTCAAATAATACCCACATGGGTAATTAAAGACAAGCTATTTGTATTTCCCTAGGCTTATCTTATCTACTCAAGTGGGAATACTTGGCCCGTTTCAAATTTGTGACGGATACATATCCGTCACAAGGAGACTTATTGTAGTAAACATTGTTTGTATCTCTTTGAACAATTTATTTTCGCTTAAGTTTCAACAATGTCAGGGGCATTGAACATGGTTATAAGTTACTATAACTTTGTACGGAGTAATTGTTAAACTTTACCATTTTAACGGTAAATAGTAATTGGTAGAAAACTTCGGCATTTGACAACTTAGTGTGTTATTAAGGCTAGTATAATATCGACTTTTATATACTTCTAACATATAACTAAGGTATAACGTTTCTTTAAACTTGTTGAGATCCGTTTTGGATCCGGATCCTACCCGGATCCAATAGGATCCATTGGATCCGGATATGAAATTTAAAATTATAGATCCGTAGGATCTGGATAGGATCTGGATACCCTACCAGTGAAATGGATCTGGATCTGGATCCTATAGGATCCGGTCCAGATCCGATCCATTGCCATCTCTAGATATAGATGTCATATCTAAATTGTTACGGAGTATTAAATTTTTGGTCAAATACAAATCTCTTTCTTTTTTTGCGGGATCATCGGGTATTTTGCTCAACTATATATACATCAAACGTACCTGACAAAATCGACCTGACCGAATGACCCAACTTGACACCCGAATTCAAGACTCGAGTTTGAACCGAACCTGAATTGACCCAACCAAAATAATCAAAACCAAATGTTTTTTTTTTTTTTTTG
>JAGPOY010004006.1:0-11488 GCA_018983105.1 Silene uniflora | reverse complement strand
GGTTAATCATCAGCTCCTATAACAAAACCAGTGATATAGTTGGATTATAGAGTTATTATCGTTCTTATTGTCTCACCACAATTGGTTGTTAACCGAAATAGTGTTTGACTACTTGTCCTTAAAAGTTTCATGCAAAATAAATACATCTAATTTGGTGAATTCGTGAAAACTTTTATGTAAACAATGTCCTTCTTGTGGCGTTGATACATTTGGACTCTAACATCGATGTAGAACCTTAATCCCTTGGGTGAGGTTGTTCTTGACGCTTCTACGTAAGGCTGTCCATGAATAAAAACTGGTTTCAGCAGATAAATTTCAACATGAACATGATTTAGTGACTCTCCCTAACTCTTGTTTATTGTCATGGCGCAACATTAGAGCCGACAAACAATGACACGACATAAAAATACGACACGAATCTAACACAAAATTAGCGATTTGGGTTGACACTTAAAGACCTGGCTATGCAAGTGGCCAAGTGGGTCGACATAAACATGACACGAGATTTAATTGGGCCGGTTTGGGTTGAGCTCTCTAGACACGAACCTAATACGCATAACCTATTTACTAAAATAATTCTAAATTTTCTTGATAGTCACTTAAATATACTTGCACTTTCCAAGTATTAACATGACACAAACACACGATACGAAAGTAACGGGTTAGAGTTTAGGCTTGATGATCCATTAATGTAAGTGGATCGACACGAACACGGCATGATATTTAATTGGATCGGGTTTAGGTTGAAGAGTTCGTGACCCGTTTCAATGATGTGAAACCTGAGCCCGACACGACTTGATCTATTTGCCAGGTCTATGCATGTAGTATGGCCTCAATGTATATTGTTTCCACTTGAGAACGAAAGGATTCTTTGCATCCGAGGAAGTCGTTGTCCTTCGGTTGAGTACCTTTTGTCACTCTACAACCCTAAGTATCTTCCCTTCTACTGTGAATTTTCCTAGGCAATTCATAATAAGATAGATCCCGTTAGATTATCCTCTTACGGAGTTAATGTTTCTCAACAACATAACTGTAATACCACACTTGATAGCGAATACCATATGAATTATATTAAAAAAAAATTCATCATGTATACTCCATTCCCATCTTAACATCTCTCACCTTCTTTCTTAGGGGTCAAACTTTTATAACTTTGACCATTGATATGTCAAAAATCATGGTCAAACTTCCGTATTGATGATTGTGTTGAAGTAATACGAAAGATCATTGTGAAGAGGATAACATACATTTAACGTGAAATTTCTAAAAGATAATGAATTTTGCTCTCAAAGTCTCTACGTCAACTAAAATACTCTATCAATCTCTCGCATAATGAAAACAAAAACTGATTCCTAAAAGCAAGAATGTCATATTGGGGAATGGGACATGACGGATGTAGGCCTTTCATACACATATTTAATAGAAAAATTACATGCCCCCACTCGTCACAGGTAAAAATTTTCAAAACCATAACCGCCTCAACTTGGGAAGATCTTAAAATAGTTGCGTTCCATTTAAATGTCATATGCTCGTCTATTTTATAGCTTTCTCAAATAATTCTGCTATTATTTTTACGCATGTATAACACGCATGGTTGGTATGATTTAAAATTCTGTTCGAGCCTATAACTTTAATTACATTCGCTGCATCCAAGACAAATGCGATATAATTGGTTTGTGATAGATGTTCCTTTTTGATCAAATTTGCTTTTTTTTTTTAAAAAAAAAAATTGTAGAGCTAACAATAATTTATATTCTTATGTGGAGAGCTAACATTTATTTTGAACCAATTACTTATTTATTGGTTCTTTATGTTTTGGAGTATATATGTACCTTGTGTTACAATGTGTAATTGCTAGTTTTTGTTCTGACCAATAGCTACAACAGGGTAAGAAACAGGTAAACATGGGCAAAAAACATCAAGAAGTAATTAATTAGATATGAGGAAGGTTGGGAAATCAATCATGAAAAAACTCATATTTATTAAGCTTTGTTTCCAAGAAATAAACTTTCGACAAAAATTTCATTTGTTTTGATTTTTTTTTAAGTATTTGATAGTTAAATTATTTACCAAAATAAAAGTAGCATGGGAGGAATAAAAATAAGTGTTGGAGCGAGTGTCCTCCACAGTAAGTGTGATAACGTTATTGCACATACACTTGTACGGACAAGTGGGAGATTATTGGAGCTGGTGTCCTCCACAGTTAGTGCAACAACTTATTAAATCTCTAAAAGGTTCACAGGGTATACTTTGTATTATTATCAGTTGATCCACGTTTATCAATAACGGTTGGCTTGCTAGATAAGTTTGACGTTATTGTCATACAGATGGCGGTGATCAACTGGTCCCTAAAAGTCACACCTATAGGACACGTTTGAGAGATGTGACGGTATGAAAATACAGTCATGTTGATGCCTAATACGATTAAACGGTTAGTCGGAGTAATTGACTACGAGATTAGTCAATGTGATGTTGAGATAATTATTTAATACAGATTAAATAATATTGGCTAAGACGGATTAAACTGTTAATTCGTAAATTAAATATAAACGGTTATATTTAATTAATGTATATCATGGGAGCTTAGACGGATTAAATGATTAATTCGTAAATTAATATAAACGGTTATATTAATTAAGCTTATTATACAATATTGTCATTTTAATGTTGTCAGACCATTATTAATATATCGACTGTAGACGTATTAATATCTGACATAATATTTGACGATTTATAATTAAAAACCTGTAAAATACATTTTAGCTACATGGGTCGAAATAAGGAGAGAGTGGAAAGCCCACTCTCCCCTCTTGTGTTTTGTCTCGGCCGAATGAAGACAAAAGGAGAGGGCTCTCTCCTTTTGTAACCTAATTCATTCATTTGCAAAATAATTAGGGTTTTGAGAAATATCTCTCTGAAAACCTAGATCTCACATCGTAAAAACTCACAAGAGTTCTCCCTATATTGCAAGGCAATCGGAGAACATTTTTCTAGCAAAAGGGCATAGTCTCACGCGGTCTTGGGTGCAACGATTAGGAGGGTATCTGCGTTGATATCTGATCTTAGGCCTATTTGCGAGGACCCAAGGTTGATTTCTCATTTCTAGTTTTTCGATTTATGTATCTCGTTTATGACGCGTATTTCACATGTTAAATTTTCGATATAGTCCTAAAATTTAAGGGGTGAATATACGGATATTCCCCACAATAAGTTACCCATTTTTTTTTATTCCTTCCATTTATAATTTAAAATATTAAATATAGAGAACTTATTATCTCCTTTTATATCATTTTAGCAAAAAAAAAAAAAAAACAGATATCTTTCAGTTCGTTTGCCAAACATTTGTTACTTAATCTATTAAATTATCAGCTCTTACAAAACTTTATTTCATAACCAACCTGTAACACCCCCATATACCAAGGGTCCTTAACAAGGGCTGCCCCAGCATATAAAGGTGTTACCATCTCGGTTGCCCGAGGTAGTAATAATTAAATGAACAATCGTAGATACTTTACATTACATTATTTATCAAAATAGCTTACAACCAAAACTATGCTACAAAGGAAGAAATACAACTCGTCTAGACTAAGACACAACTCTGCCAGCTCAGCTAGTGATCCGTCATGACTCCGAAGCTCGAGTGCCCACACGTAACACCAAGCTAACCTGAAAACCAACTGCTCACCACCCCCAATGGATCACAGCAGGTCAAAAGACAACAACAACGGGGTCAGTCAACTGTAATATAATCTGTCATCAATGAGTAATAAAACACATCACGATAGTCAACGCTAAATTCAGCCAGCCGTATCGGCTATCGCATCTCAGCCAGTGACCGCAGCCTTGCCACCTCAGCCACTTATCGGAATAAGTGATTACCCAAGTCTAAATGTGCACATCCTTCTTGCGACGGGAGAGTCGCAAGGAGCGATCGAGGGGCGTGGAACCATCTCCCGATGTTGGTCCACTCAGCCGGAACATCAAACTCAACCTTTCAGCCGGTACCAAAGAATCTCATATCATACATCACATATCGACAGTCAATCGAACAGTTTCATACTCACAAATACATTACAAACTGAGTAGGTAAACCTACCTGTATGTCGTCCCGTCATGCAGTCGCCTTAGCACATAAACATCCAATCATAGCATCCTCCTAATCTCCCCACAACTGATCCTATAACAACCACCCATAGGTTTACTACATCATGTCTATCATCACACAACACAGGAAGGAGATCTAGGTCAAGAGACTTACCTTATGACGCGATGCTACCCTTGTCCGACCTAATCCCATGTGCGGTTCTCCCCTCTTGTGGTGGATTCTAGAGGCTAAGAAAGGGTGACGAAAGGTGGGAGGCATGGTAGAGAGAAAGTTAGGGTTCTAGGCTGCGTTTGTATTAGGAATGAAATGATTTATTGTCGGGTCTTTTAATTATAAAGTCTCGGGCTGCTGACGGTGTACTCGGCCGAGTAATGGACTGCTCGGCCGAGTATCGTGTGCTCGGCCGAGTATTCACTATTCGGCCGAGTAGTGCCTATAACGTTGGGTTCTAACTCTTGTCTACTTTAGTGTAATGTCTAACATCTTAGTCATGTGTCGGGTCTTACTCGGGGTCTCCTATGGTCAATGGTCGCCTGGTCGGTGAACGAGTCCTTATGAAACGGGGTATTACACTACCACAACGACACTTCATCATTATTGGGTAATTTGTTGAACATCGTGTATCAGTGTATGCCATCATTTCTCCTAACGACACTTTAGCACTTTGATATAATATTATCATTTTTATTTTTCAGTTAACTTTTCAGTTTTAATATGATTGAAGAAGTTTAAGATATAGTATGTGAATAATACTTATATTCTTAGTATACCATTTAATTAGTTACATTGTGCATTTTGAGAAAATCACTTACTTATATTAGAATAATCAAAATAAAATAAATCTAATCTACTTATATTAGGATAATGTTAGTAAAATATTACGAAATCAATTTTTATTAGGATAATATTAATAAATTTGTTTCAAAATCTACTCTTTTTAGGAATTATTAAATTTATTAACCAAAATCTGTAGCCAATCATATCGCTCGAAAAGTTTCTGCTTTATATATATGTATTGATTTAGGTAGGTAGACAAATCCAACCAAAATACTAATTTGTCCTAGTCTCTTAAGCAACATCTATCTTTCCTAGGGTTTCCTAGGGTTTCCTTGTGAGCGAGTTTTGTCGTCCTTTCTCTCTTGGATCTTTCGTCCCTGTTTCTGGGTTTTCTCTTTTCTTCTTTCCTTTCTATTCCGCTAGTGTTTCTCTGTATTATCCCTTACGGCATACGCCACCATGGCGGACCATGAAATTACACTTGAAGGAGGGAATGATGGTCAGAATGCGTTCGAGTGGGATACAGGTGGTGGTGAGGGAGAGATTCCCTCCACGCATGTTTTGATAGGACGTCTGTGGGGATCTAAAACTATTAATACCAAAGCCGCCATTGAAACTATGTGCAATTTATGGCGCATGAAAGAATCTGTTACAGGTAACATCCTTGATGTCAATACAAAAACTTTTATTTTCCATTTCAAGGATGCGAATGCTAAGGCTAGGGTTCTCGAGGGGCAACCGTGGCATTTTGACTCGTTTGTCTGGTGCCTCAATGACCCTAACCCCAACGGACTGTTGTGGGATGTCCCATTATCCTTTGTGCCCTTTTGGGTTAGGGTTTATGATTTACCTCTCGAGGGGCGAGGAAATGTGGAAAATCATAGAAGATTGGGAAACCAAATAGGAGTATATGTGGGAAGGGACGAGTCAAGCCTAAATGTAACGAACCGTGCCTTACGATTAAGAGTTACATGATGTGACCGTTAAACTAAAGAAGGAGGTGGTGGTGCAAATGAAGGGTAGGAAAACTGTAAAGTTCCCTATGAAGTATGAGAGATTGCCCCTGTTTTGCTATGGGTGTGGTCGTCTTGGTCATGGCGAGAAGGATTGTGAGGACGACCCTTATGATGAAGGGACACACACATATGGTGCATGGCTCAGGGCGTCGCCTTGGAAACCCCAACATTCGGAGCAGCACACAAAAGGGAAGGGTGGACGCTCGTTGAGTAAGGAGTTTGATGAGATAAGTCGTGCAGAAGCTGAGGAGGCAATGGCAGAGATGGTAAGGAAGTTGCAGCAGGTTGCTTTAGGGACTAAGGTAAAACGAGCCAATGAAAAGGGGAACGGTGCTCAGTCTAAAATCGATGGTACTGCCAAAAGTCAGGAGATTTTAACGGGAAAAGAGTTAGGTGCACATTCAAAGATTGGTGATTCAGGTAAAGGGGGAGAGGAGGAAGGATATGGGGGCGATAAATAAAGCGCGGCGAAGGCAGCAGGGAGTGGCGTTTCTGGGCGAACGTGGAGAAGAAAAATGAGAGACGTTAGGGGGAGTGAGGGGGTTGTTCAAACGGGCGAGACAGGTGGTAAGAGGAGCAGAGACTACGTAGCTGATGATATTGACAATATAGCTAACACCAAAAGGCGGTCCGGGAGTAAGGAGGTTCTTGATGTTATGATGGGTGACGCCACGAACGACCAGTGGGGCTGGGACGGGGGTGGACATTTGGGGGAGGATAACGCAGCGAGAGGGATTAATGGTGAAAGGGAGGAGGTGGATGATGAAGACTCTATTAGTACTGCTAGCTCTAATCATTTATCGGCGGAGGTTGCGAAAGAGCAACCCCGCCGGTCACAATGAATCTTTTAAGCTACAACTGTCAAGGGTTAGGCAACGACCCGGCAGTTGTTAGTTTACGTAAGTTGCTTAATAGGGAGGAGGTGGATGTGGCTGTATTGGTGGAGACAAAACTCAGTAGCGAGGAGATGAGGAAGGTGAGTAAAAGACTGGGCGATTTTGAAGGGGTGTATGGGGACTCTATTGGTAGGAAAGCAGGAGTTGCTATAATATGGAGAAGTGGGATCGATGTAAGGACAATATCTCTGTCTGCGCATCATGTTGATGTAGAGGTTAAGGGGCTGTTCTGCGAAGATAGTTGGAGATTGACGGGTTTCTATGGATGGGCGGATAATGAGGAAAAGGATCTCTCTTGGCAACTGTTGCGGGATTTAAAGGGGATGTCGAATCTGCCGTGGCTTGTCATCGGGGATTTCAACCAAATCCTATACGGCTATGAGAAGAAGGGGGGAGCGACTCGAGCTCAGGACGAGATGGACAAGTTTCGTGGGGCCTTGGACGACTGTGGACTCCTTGATATCGGATACTCTGGGGACACGTTCACTTGGTGGAACAAAAGAAGCGAGCCCAATGATATTTTTGAGAGGCTTGATCGGGGGCTTGGTTCGACGGATTGGCTGGATAAATTCCCTGCGCTTTCATTACTCCACCTGGACAGGGACCGCTCTGATCACCGCCCTTTGAAGCTGACTCGTGCTACGCGAGGTAATGTGAAAAGGAAAAAACAATTCCGTTTTGAGGATTGCTGGGCTACCTCAACTAACTGTGAAGGTGTAATTGAGGAGGCATGGGGTTGGGAAGTGGGAGAGGGCCGGGAGGAAGAGGTGGTAGCAAAAATTGGGGCGTGTGCTAGGTCTCTAAATGAGTGGAGTATAAAGGAATTTGGGGATATTAATAAGCAACTTAGTGAAGCTAAGAAGAGAGTCAATTTCCTCGATTCTTGTGGCCCTTCAAAAACTGTTGTAGCGGAGAGACGGGAGCTGAGTGCCCAAATAGACAAGCTGTTGGGTTTGGAGGAAATCTATTGGAGACAACGGTCGAGAGTTGCGTTCATGAAAGATGGTGATCGAAATACAAAATTTTTTCACATGAAAGCCTCTGCCCGCAAGAGACGGAACCGCATTACCAAACTTGTTAATGATGAAGGTATACAGGTGACAAAACAGGAAGACCTTGAAGGGGTAGCTGTTAATTATTTCACAGACCTTTTTCGATCATCAAACCCACCTGATTTGGAGGATGTCCTTCAAAGTGTGGAGCCTAGAGTTTCCGTGGAAATGAACGATGAGCTGAGGAGGCCATTTTTGGGGGAGGAAGTTCGGTTTGCGCTTGACCAGATGCATTCCCACAAAGCTCCGGGCCCGGATGGTATGAATGCAAATTTTTATAAAACTTATTGGCATATTGTTGGTAGTGACGTCATAAAATTAGTTATTGCGTGTCTTGAGGGGAGGATGAATATGAGTCTTATTAATTCAACTTATATTGTGTTAATTCCAAAAGTAAATAATGCTATGAATATGAGCGAGTTTCGGCCTATTTCTCTTTGTAATGTGGTTTACAAGCTGGGGGCAAAAGTGTTGGTTAATAGAATGAAAGGGATTTTGGATCATATAATCTCCCCGGAACAGAGTGCTTTTATTCCAGGCCGTCTCATTGCTGATAATGCGCTGATTGCGTTTGAGGTGTTCCATTTTTTAAAATCTCATCACAGTGGCCAGAATGGATGCATGGCCTTCAAATTAGATATGAGCAAGGCTTATGACCGAGTTGAATGGAGCTTTCTGGAAAAAATGATGGGTAGGCTCGGCTTTGAAGCAAGGTGGATCAGGATGGTCATGAGATGTGTCACCACTGTTAATTCAAAAGTGCTTATTAATGGCTCCCCTTCGATGGCTATCGCTCCGGGTCGGGGCCTGCGCCAAGGGGACCCGTTATCCCCCTATTTATTTATCATGTGCGCGGAGGCCTTTGCGAGCTTGCTTGCTAAAGGAGTGCTGAACAAAGCTTTTGAGGGTATTAAAATTTGCCGAGGTGCCCCTGTTATTTCCCATCTCTTTTTTGCTGACGACACAATTATTTTCTCTCGGGCTAATAAGAAGAATGCCGACGCTATCCAACACGCCATCTCTAAATACGAGGCTGCCTCGGGGCAAGTTATCAATATGTCCAAATCAGAAATTTTCTTCAGCCCGAGTACCCCGGATGAACAACGTGCGGAGGTAGAAGGAGTGCTGAGCGCTAAGACGGTGACTACGCCAGGGAAGTATTTGGGCTTGCCTGCTATTATTGGTCGGAGTAAGGTGGCTGCCTTCTCGGGCCTCAAAGAGCGGATTTGGAAAAAATTGAAAGGGTGGAAGGAAAAGTTTTTATCCTTTGCTGGGAGGGAAATTCTCATAAAGGTTGTGGCCCAAGCGATTCCCACCTATCATATGGGATTATTTAAAATTCCTAATACCCTATGCTCGGAATTAGATGGGGCGATGTCTAAATTCTAGTGGGGACACAAAGATGATGCCCGTCATATTTATTGGGTTGCGTGGAACAAGTTGTGCAGAAGCAAAGGTGAAGGCGGTCTGGGTTTCAGGTACCTGATGGCTTTTAATGAGGCTATGCTAGCTAAACAACTATGGAGACTTCTAAAGTTTCCTGATAATCTTGCAAGCAGATTAATGAAAGCGAGGTATTACCCGAACTCGACTCCCTTGGAAGCCAGATTGGGACACCACCCTTCCTTCGTGTGGCGTAGTATCCAGGGTGCCCAGTGGGTGCTACAAAAAGGGTGTCGTTGGCTTGTACGGGATGGTAAAACGGTCCGCTTCTGGACTGATCAATGGACACCTAGAGCTCCTTTCTTTCGCATCTGGTCTCCACGTTTGGGTCCGGAAAACGCGCTTGTTGAGGACTGGTTTGATGGGACTGGGTGGGACGTGGAGAAGGTTAAGGGATCGCTACTGGAAGCTGAAGCCGCTGACATCCTAAAAATTCCCATTTGTCCGGGCATTGGTGAAGGTGAGCTAATTTGGCACTATGCAAAGGATGGCGAATACTCAGTCAAATCAGGGTACAATTTCATACGCAGCTACTCGATGAATGACATGCCTTCAACTAGTAATGGGGTGTCTGACCCACTGTGGAGAGCCATATGGAATCTGGAAACTCCCCCAAAAGTGAAGTCCTTCATTTGGCGTGCTTGTCAGGGCGCTTTACCAAGCGGGGGGAACCTTCACAAACGTGTCACCGCTGTTGACCCGACATGCTGCCGTTGTAGAACTACGTTAGAGACCGATTATCACGCACTGGTAAGCTGTCCTTTTTCTCAGGCCATTTGGAGTGAATTTGGAGTGAATGTTGATGATGACTGGGGCAATATTCGGAATGTGGAGGAGTGGGTGAGGGCGGCTCTAAATAAGAGCGGTGCTTCTGATTTCAGTCGCGCGGCTTTGGTGGCCTGGGCTATTTGGAATGATCGAAACGATTGTTTCCATGGAAAGCCGAACAGGGCCGCTAAAGTAGTTGTTGACCAAGCTCTTAAGTTCCACGCCCATTTCCTTGAAATTCTTTACGCCACCAAAGAGAGATTCCATGGAGACACGACTGCGCACCCGACATTGTGGAAAATTCCTCCAGAAGGGACTTGGAAAATAAACGTGGGTGCTGCGATTTTCGGAGAGAATGGTTGTGGACTAGGGGCGATAGTACGGGATCATGAAGGGAGTGTAGGGCGTGCGGCGGTACAGCAGACGAGACAGGTATGGGATGTTGATATTGCAGAAGCGAAAGCAGCGGTTTTTGGACTGAAGATGGCACGGCTCATGGGTGTCACAACGGGTATTTTGGAGTCGGATTCGCTAAACTTAATCCGCACACTCCGAACTAGAAAAATCCCAAATAGCTCCTTTGGTAATGTTGTTAGAGAAATTGTGGAGATTGGTGAGGAGTTTGTTAATCTTAGCTTCTCTTTTGTTAAGAGATCGGGTAATGAAGCGGCTCATTTAATGGCACATTTACTGCCGCTTGATTACTCGACTCGTATTTGGGTTGACTCGTGTCCTGAGTTTATTGCGGACGTTGTAGCCTCGGACTTTATTGCGACTTTTGATTAATAATATATCCCTTTTTTCTTCAAAAAAAAAAAAAAACATCTATCTTTCCTAATTTAATCACGTTGGAAGATGTGTTTTATTAATGTTAGACTACTGTCACCACTTAAATATATGAGAATGTGTTTTGAAGTATTTTATTTTGCCTTAGACAAAAATTAGTACTCCGTATTAGAAGTGTTAGGATGTGATCTAATGACAATAGAATTTGAGTGTTAAATCAATAATAGTTCTTATATAATAATAATAATAATAGCAAATTTTATCTTTTTTTTTTATATTTATATTTATTTTCTTTATTTTAAAAATCTTATTATACTAGATTTCATGCCCGTGCGTTGCACGGGTTATAAAAATTGACTCACTTCTAATTGCAATGGATTTTTTTGGGCGAACATTCAACTCATACGATGTTTTGATACTTCCCTTCTCAATCATTTGATAATGTTAAAAAAGAAAATTCAATTGATGTTTTGATATTCCCCGTCTCAATCATTTGATACTGTTAAAAAAAATTTAATTGATGTTTTGATAGTCCTCTGTCAATCATTTGATACTGTTAGATCGATTATAATTATGTCTTGTGTTGGATTCATTCACTATGGATTTTTCTGGGCGAACATTCAACTCATTCGATGTTTTGATACT
>JAGPOY010004005.1:0-12451 GCA_018983105.1 Silene uniflora | reverse complement strand
CTCAACTTGACTTTCACTCTTCTCTTCTTTCCTTTTCTCTTCTTCTTCTTTTCTTCTTCTAAGGTTCATTCCCTTGCTCCGATCCTTCCGTTTTAGCTCCAATTCCTACAAAATGGGTCAACACATAGAATGGGAGGATCGGGTGCAAAACGCAAGTAGAAAGCATGTAAGATCATTGCAAAAAGTGGTCAAATCACGTAAAAGAGTAAGAGAAAGAGCGACAATTTGGAGGCGCATCAACATTATCTCTCTCTCTCTCACTAAAATCCCCCAAAAAAAAACCCAAAAAAAAAAACCCTAACCCATCTCCTCTTTGCACCGCCGCCGCTGCCATCCTGCCTTACCCTACCCCATATCTCACCGCCTTTCGCCGGAGATGAGGCGATCAGACTTTGATTGCACTCATCTCCGGCGAACCATCGTTTCCGATGTTTGTTTAATCCAATCAATACCAATCTTTCCTTTTTCTCTGTGGATGTGAATCCTTTCTTGCCTTCCCTTCTATAATCAAGGTTCTGGGCTGCTGTTCGGCGCGCTCCGTTGTTGTGGTCTTTTGTTGTCTGTGGTCAGTGCCTTTTCCGTCGCTTTGCTTCCTTTCTGAGTCGTCGATCTCCGAGTTGGTTTGTTTGTGTTGTTGGTCTTTTTTTATGGTTGGCTTTGCATGCATTTGAACCGGTTAAGTTCTCGTCCCTCCGTTCTCTTGTCCTATCGCCGTCGACCTTGTGTCCATTCCAATGGTGATCCCCCATTTTCCCCCATCCCTGGTCTTGGTTGGTTTTTTGTCTTTTATATATGTTTCGATGAGTATAGCTCATCCCGTTGCTGAGCTGATGTTTTATGTGGTCGTGATTTGGGTCTGTTTTGATGATCCCCCCATTCCCTCCATCATTTGGTCCCTTTTCTTTATCGCTTGTGTCTGTCAGTTTCTTCCTGTTGTTTTGTTTGTTTGCTTGTTTGGCGATGGTCCTGGGAGGTGTCGCTTGGTGAAATCGGGTGTCTTTTTTCGGTCTTGCATGTCCCCTTGATGTGACGGGGTTTAATCCCTTTTCTGTTGCCCCCTGCCTTCTTGGTCTTGATTGATTTCTTTGGCTTTGTTGGTCTTTCTGGGTTCGGTAAGGCGCTGACTGTTGGTCATCTTTTGTGTGCTTGGTTGTTGGGAGCGTCTTTTGCAGCTTATGTCTTCCCTTGGTATAGTTGGTTGGAAGACGGGGTTCGTCCCTTTTCTGTTTTGTTCTGGCTTTTTGGTTTTCTGGGTTAATCATTTCAGAAATGGTGTGTCTCGGTTGTGTCGATATGGGGTGGTCCGTGGCTGTGGGTGTGTCGGTTGCGGAGGTTCTTCAGTTTTAATGGCTTCGGTGATCCTTATCTCACCATTTATGCATCTGTTTTTTAATCTGTTTATAGTAATAATCAACTCCGTTTGGTTATGGGTGTCCTGTCCCTTAATCATTGGGAGCCCTCGTTGGTTATGGGTGTCATGTCCCTTAACCTTTGGGATGACTAGTTTTTTTGTTGTGTCTTTCATCCGAATAAAGGTAATGATTAATTTTTATCCGACTATTGTTGTGCCCATCTCGGTGCCTTCTGAGGTGGTGTGGGGTAGAGGATTGCTCATGATGGTCTCTCTTTCGCTTCTTGTCTACCTTCTCCATTTTCTTGGCTATGAAGTCCTGGTCGATAGGATATGTTATTCAAAGTGCAGGAGTTTTTGCTCCTTTGGAGGCAGACTTAAATGGCCTGTTCTCCGCTTTCCCCTTCTACGTCCTAGTGGCGTAAGTGCTCTTTGTGTATCCTTCACAGTTCAAGGGTCTTGGTGGTTTCAAGGTAATGCTTATCAGGGCCAAGGTGATGACTCTGCGAGACACATTCACATTTGCGTGCCTTGTTGCAGGTTTTTTACTAAAGCTCAGTTGATAGAAAAGAGTAAGGTTTGGTACGATCGTATGGTGTTCTCCGATCATCCTTTCAAGAAGGTTCTGGAGAAAGATGATCGTCGTGTTCCGCCGCTCATTGATCATCAACGTAGTTCTTTTGCTCTTTGTAGTTACCTTTACTGTGTTGTTTTAGGTTATGGTGCTATTAATAAAAGTGCATTTGACCAAATGAGTCTAATGCCAATTGTATAAGTTACCTTCTTTTACGGTTGCCAAAAAAAAAATAAAAAAATAAAAAACTTTGCATTATATGTGAAAAGCAATCATCTCATGTAGTCCGATAAGGCACAAAAGACATCTAATGCATTTTAGGCTTCTCACTTCTGGTCTCGGACCATTAGTATAACCTTAAAATATAAAAGCATATCTAGGGTTTTTTATTTTAAAAATCTTTTTTATCTAATGATTAAATTAAATATACATATATGATGAATATTCATTTATAAAAACTAGTTACTCCCATAGTGTTTTCAATCACAAATTATAAATATAAGAGTAATTAATAGAATCCATAGACTATTTACGGTTGATTCACTTTGGTGCAATTGAGAACGACCCAAATATCAAAGTTGCATCAACAACCATCTGATTCATTATGATTTAACCAAAGCATGATAATTAACTATATCTAATCCTCGATTCATATCACTTAATTAATATACAATTGAGCTGAAAATCAACTCATAGCACTCTAAGGGGATGTTTCTTTGCGCATAACAAAGAAAAATGAATCAGAATAGTGGTACAAGGAACAATAATTCTTATATAAAATCGTTTTACATAAGTTTTATAATAAAACTAACTGATATTTTACCTAAATAACTCCACTAAAATAATTTCTATCAACCACTACTTTTTCAAAATAAAGGTATTATTAAGGTCTCTGTTACAAGGTTTTACAATGTTCTATTGTAAAAACGTTTTTTCAGGAACCAAAAGGATATGAACATCCCAATTTTTGCATGTTGATGAGTTGGAATTGAAAGGAAAAAGGTAGACGTTATTACCCACAACCCCGAAAGGGGCAAATCTTAAAAACCACCCACATCCACCTTCACCATCACCTAGACGTGAACAGTGAAAGCTGGGTTGGGTGGGTTAGACTGGTGTGGATGAGGCTCAAGCCCATACTTCGGGCAATTTATGGGCGGGCCAGGGTCGCCCTAGGTCGGGAGGGGTGACCCTGAATCGCCCCGATTTGTTAGTGGCTGGCGGGGACCGGTGAGTTTGGTAGGGAAATTATCGCATCGGGTTTCACCAATCACAACCTGAGCCCCGTCAAGCGGGTTATACGGCCATGCAGACCAGGGTACCAAGCTAGAGGAACGGGCTGGTGTAGGTCGGGCCATCTCGAAGTGAGGTCCATCTCTACCATCACTCACCCCCACCCCCATCTCCCACCACCGCTTTCTACCCCTTGGACAATTAACCCTCATCGTTGTACCACGTATCATTGTCATCGACTCATTCAATTTTTCTCCCAACTCACAAAAACCTTATTCTAAAACTGGGATAAAGAAAGAAAAAAAATGTTAAACAAACAAAAATCAAGGAAAAGAAAACTTTCGTTCTTTTTCACTTTTTGGAAACCTTATACCAAACTCAATCTTAAGCGTACACACTATTAATAAACATAGTCCACAAAAGTACAATTCGCAAAACCGACACCAAAATGAAATTAACCCAAAACTCGACCACTTTTATTTTCCCAAAATAAAAGACTAGCTATTGGGAGCTTGAAAAGCCAGAGACATAGATCGGGGTGGTTTGATCTCATCATCAGTTACAACATTTGCTTTTCTTAAAATCAATTAAATCGCACTAACCCTAGAACCGACCAAAATCCCCAATTTCATTCAATCACCCCCAATTCAATCAGGTATTTCCTCCTTCCTCCCATTTTAATATCCTTTTCTTTCCTTCGTTGGGTGTTAATTTCAATTGCGCTTTGATTACAATGTGTTTATTTCTCAAATTTTAGGGTTTCGTTTTTGAGATTTGTAATTAATCGCGGATTTATGTTTGTTAGCTAGGTATCAGATCTGATGTATTGTAGAATTGTAGGGTGAATTAGATTAGTAACTGAGCTTCAATTGGTTCACTGTGTATTACCGACATTTTCCGACGTTTCGAGGGCTCTCGCAAATTGCGGGGTAAGGGGGTTTGAGTGTGTACGTATAACGGATCTAGAAAAGACAATTTCAAATATCTAGCCACGATAATCGAATTGTTTTGAATTATGCAATTCTTTATATTGGATAGTGGTATAAATATTGGAATTGATCACTATACTGGGTAAAATGTTGGGCAAATACCCTTTTATAACGGCCGATATTTGAAACCATATGATGCGGGACATGTGGCAATTCAACCCCGTCACTTAGCTTGACTGGTAAAGGTGTTGAAGATTGATACACTGATACTTGTGACTTAGATTAGATTCATAACACATCGTGCTTCAAAATTGCGTTTGTGGCTCCTTTTTGCCCGAAAAGAGAGAAAAAACATCTAGTGCTTTATATTTTATTGGCTGTGACCATTAAGTTGAAGAAGCGCGACCGCATAAATCAATGTGATTAATGTGTGCCAAGACTTGGCAAACGACAAGGTGATGGTGAAGGTCGCTGGTGTTGGAATGCTCATGGGACGAGGTTCCCTTCATTTCATCACTAACTGCGTTTAACAGTGTGCATGCCTTACAGATCATACCAACTTTGGTTTTATGGTACAATCTTTTACATCATGTAGTTGCCTCACATTCAAAGCCGTCTCTTCTTGTCTTCTTTGGGCAGTAGTTTTATTTGCATAAAGCTATCACAAATGTTAAAGGCAGTGTTGTGACGTATGTTACTTTGGCCCAGCTAGAAGCTATAAGTATCAGATATGGTTTTTTGTAAAAATGAAATAAATACTCATGTTCTTCACTGAATGTAAAATGCCCGAGTGTCATATTCATGCCCAAGTGTTAGACATGGGTATGCAAGCCGGGATGTATATGAACTATGAAATGTCATGGCATTTGAGATGACACCTAGAAGAGAATATAGTTTTGTAAATGATGGCTAGCTAGTTTATTAAGGTTTTTCTAAAAATTACGGAGTACTTCGTAAGTTATACTATTGGATCTTTCATTTAAATCCCTTTCTATCCCGTAAAGTACGATATTAACTTGATTGTTGTTAGTCTTTTTAATCTAAATGTATAGGCGAAACTGGTTTATCATCTCCGTTTGCAGTTAATGATGAAATGAAGAGAGACTGTGTACCATCTCCATTCGCTATTCAAATTGACTTAGCAGCCCCTTTCATTCCAGCTTTTTAATTCAGTGTGCTTGTGCCCCTCCATCATGTCATGATTCATTTGTTTGATTCTTTTTATTCCTTTTTGCGGAAATCTTTCACAAGTTGAATTTATGCTTGCCCTGCCAATGTGCCATGCTATTTCTGTGCTTTCTGTCCGTTTTCCATGATTATTAAGTCTCTGCTCCGGCGGATGTTTAAGTACACGGGGTCCCTGAACACTGTAGAACAGAACTCTTTCGTGTAGTTTGCTCAAATTTTTGTTTATATAACAAATTAACAATGACCGAAACTTTCGAAGGATAACTTAAACAAACTTTTTTGGATCAGGCGGTGGTAATTTTTGACTAAACAACTGTATGGTGTGGGTATGCAGGGTTTGACTGAAAGTGGATCGGTGCACCAACCATGGGTCTTGATAATGTAGTATCGTCACCTCATAGACGATCTCAGGCTGGATTTGCTTTATCTCCATCATTCAAAAAGTTTGCACAGAACGACATGAGCTGCTCGGCTCTCGTTCAGAGACATCGCTTCCTTCTGACGGCTCTTGTTCTGCTGGTGATACTCTGCACTGTATACCTCTATTTTGCAGTCACCCTAGGAGGATCAGATGAGTTCTGTTCTGGGTTACTGGGAACTGAGCGAGAGTTGTGTCTCGTCAAGCATCACAAAGATACTTTCACGAAGGGAAAATTAAGACTCTTCTGATTTGATTATTTCACCTCTGATTCCCAACTATTATTTTTTTTGTAGTGTTGTATACATGATTCGAAAATATAGTATCGAGAGGAAAGCTGTAAACACTAATGATATGTTTATTTGATGCCTGTGGGGCCTTAACATTCTGCTTCTAAATCTCTAGATTCCTCAGCTGCATTGGTCTTAAATTCTACATTAAAATCGTTATATAGCTCTGAAATCGTTGTTTCATTCAACAATCTTCTAACTCCGTTGAGCGATTTAAGGGAAATGTTCTGAATGTAAGTGGAAGAAATGATCTCTTTCAACCTACTTTTGACAGTCCGCCACAACACTGCAAAACCAGTTACCACACTGTGATAATGAAAATTATGGCTTCGAAAGCAGAATTCATTACACGTACAACTATTTTATGTAGTTGATGAAATATTCCCAGTAGGCTTTCATAACCAAAAACCTAAAACAGAGGCAGTATTTATTTTTTCGTGTCAAACCTAGAACATTCATAAGATTCAACAAATGGTAAATGTGCCACTGGAATTAAAACAAAAAAAAAGTCCTTTGTCCCATTTGTTGAAGTTCATCTAGCTCCTTAGAGTTCACTGACTTTAAACGTATTATCACTGCAAGTCAGCAATCATTTAGCTGGAGATGAAGAAAGGCGTTCACTTCTCGCTTTGTCAGCTTTTTCCAGGTAGTCTTGATGAGACTGCTGTTTTGACCCTTCATAAAAATAAAATGCAGATTTAAGGTTGGTGTTTGTAAAATGACAAATAAAAACATTACAGTACAAAGATAATCGCATCAGTACATTGCCACAGACCACAGTGGTATAACGAAAACTGTGTTTTGATAATTTATTGTGTTACAGCACACGGAAAGGTTAAAAATTATGTTAAACTTTCCATCCACGTAAAGTTACTGTAAACAGTTCAAAGTTGCCCAAGGTTGTTGAACTGGATGCAAAAAAGAAAGCTACTAAAAACGGACTTACCCTTATCAAATGCCTCTAATATCAACATAAAGCCAAGATAAATGATTAAAAGATTCAGTACTAGTGTACTACACAAATAACACATGCAGAAAAATAAAATTTAAACCACTTCACCCTTCAAAAAAGCAAAGAACTGCGAAAATATAAGCAAATTATCAGAAATTTCCTCCCCCATTAAATCCATAGAATAAACTAAACAAACAAGAAGCAACAATACAACTATACAAGTCACTACGAAAATGCCGTGCACGTATTGATACAGAATTCTTCACGCCCCACTGAAAAGGAGATCTTGACAAAGTGTCGTGCACATTAAAGACAAACAGTGTATACACCAACACCATTCAGTTAAGTGTCTTAAGCTGTTGTGGCTAACAATTAATTTTTGATAGCAACAAGATCCAAATAAGTATAGTTGCATTTTAAATGTGTACTGTAAGAATATAGGCTACAGCAGTACAGCTACTTAGATTTTTTTAGGAGTAAAACTAGGCACTCCAACAGAACAAAGGAGGATCTTCGCCTCCTTGTAAAAAATTAAATCCAACGTTAGACATCCACTGTTGTAGACGTTATGCTGACTACAAAAAAAAAATGCAAACTCAAGTAGTCATAGAACCTAAATATGGAACCCTTGGTGCTCGTTTGGAATTGGGATCATTTTCAGAGGCTAATAGAGCTCAAAACAAAGAAGAAAATGAGGATGTCGAAGAGAGGAAGGGGGGTGAAGGGATGAGGAAGGGGCCGTGAGGGAATTAGTACTGCCATAACAGGATAATGCATTACCCTGAAAGGGGTGTGGATACTATTACCCCCTTTACGTGGGAATTATTAGCATATCTTCAGCTCCTTCTATCCACCACCACCATATCTCCTACTTTCCTTTGTATTTTGCATTCTTGTGTCATTTACCCCCCATAACAGATACCTCCAATACAATCATGCCTCTAGTAAGAGAGTAGGGATAAATCATGACATTGACGGATAGTGGATCTAATCTGACAATGCACAATATAGAAGAGAGTTATATATGGCCCCTTCTTTAAATAACGGGAAAATGTAGGTAATTTTGTTGTCTAAGGCCAATATGAGAACAGAGAAACATATACATATAATCAAAGAGAAAGGCTGATAGTAGTCATATTCCAATAATAAGACACAGATGGGAGTATAACTCATGGGTTTCATTGTGTTTTGACAACAACAAGAACATTACCCTGGTGCTTTAAGGGCTTCCGCCAATAAAAGGGTAGGGGAGTCGGATGTAAACAACTTAACCCATGAATCACCAACACAAAGGAAACTCTTTTCGGATAATCTAAATAAAAATTGTGCCGAGATTTGCATTAAATGACAAGTACTACAACAATCGAGGATTCGATGGGCCATAATTTGCTCCTGGTATATAAAGCCTCTTTCTATATGATTAAAATGTTTCTCACAGCAGAGAACAACTGATCTGATTGTTTAAGGGAAATCAGAGGACAAATCAAGTTTACTGGTCTTCTTTAGGGATCTATAATAAGCAGTAACAAGTGTGATGATGTCCGAAAAAAGAACCCATTGACAGACCAGCAAGCACAATATAATCCGCCAATCCCATTTGTATTCAGAGGTCTTCTATAGGCAAATTTATAGGTCTTCCAATCGCACTTCTTATGGCTAACATGAGTTCACAGACTTCACCGAAGCTCGGTTTACTTGGTTAATTTAACTGTGAGACAGTAGTTCTTCTCTTTTCTTGGTTATAGCATTACTCTTAATAAACAGTTCACAAACAATGCTAAACATCTTCTCTTTTGTACTTCTTTGCAACCTTCTCTCACACATCAATAAAATTGTACTCCAAACACTTATATATTTCGTCTCCAATTAGCATCCATTGAGAAAATTACCTACTATTGAGTTTTAAAGGAGAAGCTGGAAAAGAGAAGAATTATAGCATTACTCTTCTCAAAGACTCGAACATTAACCAAGCTCCTACTCTTAATTCAAGAAAGACGAATACTCTACAAACCCTACTAATACATAGCTGCGTTCAAATACGCAATAACAAGCATCCCATATTCCAAGCTCCAACTACAAGTCACAACATTGATGGCTCAAATCTGTAGTACCATTTCCCATCACCATAATAAGCTTTACACTCTTGCAAGTCATAGAATTGCATGATTTCCCAATCACCATAATAAGCTTTACTGTCTTTAAACCCACAGAAATCATCAAATATAATCATCAGATTACCAACAGCAACCCATCAATCAACAACATCGACACGAAAAATGAAAGGGAATTTCAGAAAATGCAAATTCCAGCCACAAAATCAAAAACCCACATAGAACTATGATTGAAGTAGAAATCTTTACCATAAACCCTACAAAAATGCACATTTTTTACCCATATAACGCAAAACCCTCATGGAAATTTACCTAAAGGTGAAATCTTTACCTTAAACCCTAACATTTCTATCCATATAATTCAAAACCCACATAGAAATTACCCTAAAGTTGGAATATTTCAGCATAAACCCTATAAAAACACACAAATTTCTACCCACGTCAAAATTTCCCCAAATTTGAAACATTTTGCTTAAACCCAGATAAAATATTGCATGATTTAATGATTAAACACAAAAAACAAGAGAGAAAAGAACAAACCTCGAGTCATGAAGTACCAAGGAACACCAAAAATGGCGGTGATAATGACTAATCCACCGAAAACATGCTTCTTATCTCCACTATAAAGAACATGCTCTAGTCTGCTTCTAAATCCATGGCTTCCAATTGGTTTTTCTGCACTTGACATTGCTCGAGTTTTTTGTAAATTAGGTTGTCGATTGGTATGATTTGCTGAATGCTTGATGAAACGTGGAGAAACGATGACTTTTGCTTTCAAATTTTACTGCTAATGGGCTTCCAATTTTGAGTATAGGCCTTCTTCTTAGGATATGCTCCAGCCCATGAGGTCCATGACCCGAGAATATGAACATTTTTTGGGTAATTGGATAGTTTACATTTGCTTTTATTTTGTGTGGAGAAATATAGTAAATGTAAACTATTGACTTGTACTTGTACGTCCTCGAATTTTTATTAATGTTATCAAAAGTGTAATACCTGCCTTTTTAAGGGGCCTTCTGAAGGACCCTCGGTGACTAGGGCGCCCTGGGTGAAGCCTTGGTGGGTGTTATGTGGGGATTGTGTACCCAGTTTAGAAGACAGTACATGAGATGTTTACTCGACCTAGAAGGTGTGACACAGTCGAATACTAGTGGTACTTGGCCGAGTGACGGCCACTTGGTCGATTGTGGTGCTATAGTCAACCAAGTGTGGCTGTTAAGCGGTTTTATATTTGAGATCGAGAGTCAAGGGCGAATGATTTATTACCACGTGGATCAAAGGACCAGTTCCTTCATTTAGTTCCAAATAGACCGCATGAAACGCCTTTTCGCAACCCATGTTTACTTTTTCCTTTATTTTTATTTTTCTCTTTTATAATGTTTTTGTGTTTATTCAAAACCTAACCTTCGTTAGATCTCCACAAATCGGCGACATTTCATGTGTTTACACTACCATAAACCTCATTTATGGTTAGCTGAACTCCTACACAACACGACTACCAATAAAATGGTATACCCGTACACTATATAGGTCCGTTGTATCAAACTGGTTTGCCTTTTGAAAAATACGAAGAGAAAAACTCTTTACCTTCTCTTTTCTACCTTCTCCTTTCACAACAGATTAAAATATTATTTCTTTTCCATCGTTCTCTTATTTTCCAACCCCACGCGATCTATACTAAATTAATCGATTGTAAGGGGGTGAAGGAAGAAGGTAGAAGAGAAGGTCGGTAACACCCCTCAAATTCGAAATCACGACAAGGACTTAACCAGTCATCAGACTTGGAGTGTTGGACTTCATTAGTTCTGAATTCTGATCACTCTTCTTTACATCATTTCCTCTACATTTTTCATTTCAAATCCAAATTCCAATCTTATATATAATCCTTCTTTCTCCACTTTATTACCATCCTTTTTGTCTCTCAAGTTTCATCCCATTCTTCCTCCTGTCTTCTAACTACAACTTGTACACTGTACGTACTCCTCTACCTTCCTTCATTTTATGTTTCAATCTTATTTTTTATTTCTATTTTTAATGCATTAAGCAAGTTATCGATCATCATGCATTATAATTGACTTTTCTCCTACTTTTTGTGTAAGTCCATCCGCTCTTTTATTGGTCAAACACTCATTTTAGTCTGAAAAGATAACTCGGAGTTTTGAGACCATTTTCCAATCATATATTCACATACGACCAATTTTGAAAAACAAATTACCATAAGATGTCGAGTTGTCGACTAGTTGGACTATTATGGTTACATTTGAGCATAACCTGGTCCAAAAACCCTGTCTTAAAAATTTACCAGAATTTACGAATAAATTACACCTAGATACTAGAAAATAATTAATTAATTTCCCAACAAGATTAAAAATGGGGATTAGTGTCTCAAAGAGTCAAACTTGTCTCTGCAACAAATGCACTTAACACAAAATTAATTACTATGTTCCCTTCTTATTTACATCTCCATTTACAGAATGTCCTACTCGTAATCAATTTTATTAGTTGGTGATCGCGACAATAAGAAAAAAGATAAACAAATGTATGAGACGAGAAGTGTAGCGATACTGTCGATAATACATGGTACAGCTGATTGGAATTAAATGCAGACGACAAGTTAAGTATAAGTGCAATAAATGCAAATCTAACCATCGAGATGGGCACACTTACTTTAGTCTATATATCCCTCTTATTATTCCTCCATTACCTAAACTACGTCATCAATTTCTTCCAACACATGCTTAGTTTTTGTAGCTATTGAATTGAAGAAGAGTACCAGAGAAAATGGTCCAGCAACATACATTGCCATTGCCAATGGAGAAAGCCGCCACGCGAAATGACGGCTTTACGACCATAATTCCGGTGGACAAACGTTACTCTAGCTGTTCTAAACCGGTTTGGTTACTTTCGACTCTTGCTGGTAATTCTCCCCTATTACCTCAATTTACTTTTTTATTTTTAATTACTCTTTTATCGGTTTTTTAATGTGTACCTAAGGATACACGATAAGATCATAAGAATATAGCATTAAAATTTGTTGTACAATGTAATGTTCACCACAATTACTGAAATCATCTTGTAAATCTTTCTCTAATTAGCTTCTTATTGTATGCCCTGGACACACGTTAGAAAAACCGCTCTATTATTAATGTGCTGCAAATCTAAATTACTCTTTAGTTAGTTCATGGAAACCTTACAATTTGTTACAGTTTGTTACTCCATGATTAATGTGCTGCAAATATATGACAATCTAACACGTGAGATTAATCCAAATTCTTATGCATTTCTCGCGTAGTTATATTGTTTAATGAGTTGATGTTACAGAAAAGATCGTCTTATTAAGTATTTGTCTTATAGGCATCCTTATGGTCTATGAAGAAATTTTACTCTTGCAAAAGTAATTTTTGT
>JAGPOY010004004.1:0-12452 GCA_018983105.1 Silene uniflora | reverse complement strand
CTAGAATTTGTGATTAATGGGAGATTTGAGGGCGAATGGCAATAAGTGGCTGGTATAAAAATGAAAAAATTGACCAAAAAATTCATCGGTGGGAGTCGAACCCGTGCGGTCTGGATTGGGTGACCAACATAATTACCAACTGCGCTACACTTTGTTTAGCTATCAATCTGCACTAAAATTGTATTTGTAATTTTATCTAGGGCTATAGCCCTAGTAAAATAAGGCTACATCCGCCCCTGAATACAATTGACTCTAAAAAGAAAATAACACAAGATTTAATTGTTTCTTGTGATGATTTTAAAATTATGCGATTTAATTTATTTGAAATGAATAACAAAGCACACGGTTTTTATAAACTAGACTTTCGAAAATTATTTTGGAAATAAGTTGAAGAACACGAGTAAAATGCAGCAGTAACGTGGTTTGCTAAATCTGAAATTTTATGTGTGAAAGTCTTAGGCCTCGTTTGGTTCATACGGAAATTAAATTCATGTGTTAGATTGCAATTCACATGATTTAATTTCTTACATTAAAATTCACCCGAATTGCTTTTTTACGTTTGGTTGTCATGCTGGAGTTTCTTTTTGCTAGGAGTTTCCAATGACCATGGGGGGCCTAGGTAGTTGAATCCCCCCATTATGTAATAGTTGGAAACTCCTATGGAGTTTGAAACCCCCCCATTTTACAAAAAATAGGGTAATCAAACAACTTGCAAAAACCACAATTCATGGGATTTTATAAGTTATAATTTGATTAGGGTTTGTAAACTAGGTTCCCAAACCCTAATGTCACACGCCTACTTCAACTGAACCATAAGGCTTTATTTGGTAGCGCAAATCAGGTACCTGTTTTCATCAACGCAGCTTTTAAAAAAAAAAAAATTCAGGTGGCTTATTTATTTGGAAGCGTTTGACAGGTAGCATTTCTTAGGAAAAAAGGTACATGAAATAAAATGTTACCTAGAGTAGCATTGGAGATTTCAGTATCTAATTTGCTTTTATTTTCTCTTTTTACCACTTAAATCTATCCTTCTAATTAAATAATTATCATATTCTTTTATGTCATTTCACCAAAATCAGTTAGCTTTTCAGTTAGTTTGTCAAACATTTTTTTTATATAATCAGTAAACTTATCAGCTCCTAATTTCAGCAACCTTATCAGCTACCTTTTTCGGGTTTCGGTTACCTTTTCAGTTAGTTTTACCAAATAGATTAAGCCTTAAGTCTCCAAAACAAACCTTGTTGCTAAGGAGTCGTTTGGTTGCATGTAGGAATTCGTAATGCCTAGGAAGTCATAAAACACATGATTTTAGAATTCATGTGAATTAGAAAATATTGTTTGGTTGACATGTAGGAAGTGCAATTCATGTAGGCATTTCCACTTACCTAGGGAGACCTAGGTAAGCCACTTCCTCAATTATGGAGGAATTGAAATTCATGGGAACTTCTAATTCATGTGAATTGAGGTAACCAAACAATATGTCAATTTTACAATTCACATGAATTTAAGTTCCTATATAATTTAATTTCACTTTTGTAAAACTAATATATATGAAAGATAAAGATTATAGTTAATTATTGAATAAAGATCATTTTCTCTCTTTTATTATATTGTCTGAAATTTTATCAAATAAGATAATAGATAATCTTTTCACTAAAGATATTAAAGATAATATCCAAGTCAAAATATATATTTTTAGATATTGGATAATAAAAGATAGAATTAGGATCCTATGAGAACTACCAAGATAATGAGAACCATGAGAACTCCACCTTATGGACCTTTTTTTGTAAAAATAACTACATATTTGGATTCGGCATAGAATTTTATGACTAGATAACATATTTCTTGGCCCAAAAAATATTTACCGTTGACGAAAATTGAGGCGAAATACGTTATATTAATTTTCATGCACTTACTACTCGTTTTCATGTATCTAAAAATTTTAATGCACCTAGAACTCGTTTTAGTGCATCTAGAGCACGTTATTTCATGCACCTAGTAATCAATTTCATGCATGTAAAAATTTTCATGCACCTAGTAGTCGTTTTCATGCATCTATAGGCGTTTTAGTATACCTAAGTGTATTTTCGTACATTAAGTTTATATTTTGTTAATAAAACCAATAAATTTTGTTTAGTGATACTAAATAATGTGTTTGAATAAGTTAAACTAATGGTAAATGATCCATCAAAACTTTCGAAACGAGATTTGGTGAAGATTTAGTGAGGGTTCTCATGGGTTCTCATTATATGGGTGGTTCTCACCGGATCCCGACCCATAAAAGATAAATCATGTTTGGAAGAAAATACCAAGTAATTTTAGAAACTGTAGTAATTTTGGTGCATTCTGCAATTTTGGATTTATCTCAGCCCATTTCGAAAAAAAATTGGGGTGTAACTTTTTTTTTTTTTTACAAAAGAAATTGAGGTTAAGTTACATTAACCTCAATTGCTGTAATTTTTTGCATAGTTTTAATATTGCTCTTTACATTTATATAAGTTATAATTTTCACTTGAAATCTTCAAAAAAAACTTCGGCCCTGTTCTTTTGGACTTAATTTCAGTTCATTTCAGTTCAGTTCAGGTCGATTCAGTTCAGTTCAGTTCATTCAGTTCAGTTAAGCTCTTCTCTTCACAAATTAACTCTTACTTCAGTTCAGTTCAGCTCAGCTTCAATCAGTTCAGTTCAGTTTAGCTCCATTAAATTCAGTTCAGACAGTTTCAGTCCAAAAGTACGGAGCCGAAATATAATTTTCTTTGATTCCCGACCTTGATACATACCTAATCAAAGTATATACCTAAAATGGATCAACCAAGCTAGTAATAAGTTAATAAACTTAGCTTGATAAAGTCTAAATTGCACTTTAATGTTGAGAGAGAGTACACTATAAAATAATAATGAAAACGTTGGGAGAGAGTACACTATAAAAAATAAATTAGCTTGAGAAATGTGTAAGAAGGTCGAAAATAATATTCTACAAGTAAATGTTACTTCGTACTTTTTATAGTGTAAACTATATTTTGATAAGGCACATATTTCGAAAACCACATTCACGAATATTATTTCTCAAAACCACATTCGTGATTGTTAATATAAGGGCTATATTAACAGCAAACATTATTTCGAAAACCACATTCGTGATCGTTAATACATAGCCCTTCTTTCCCACAATAGCCATTAGTCATATAGCAATAACTCAGAAGTTATATTCTAACAATTTAATACTCTGCAGTTCAAATATGATCAAAAGGAGATCAAACAACTTGAGAAAAAGGTACTCCCTTTGTCCCGGTTATTTGTTAGAGCATTCACAACAACAAAAAGTTTTTGTTGATTTTTATAGGCCCTCAACCTATCAACTTCATTTTATCGTAAACCGATATTTTTCTCAGAAACTTTATACAACAACAATAAGCAAACATCATGTCACTTAGAAGTTAGATCAATAAGACAATAAACTGCAATCATTTTCTCATTGTGAGCACGTACAACAACAAATAGACCATTTTCTAAAGTTGATATTTTCATATTCACCCCTCCATAACAACAAAATGTTTTTATCATAAAATAAGTTTTTGTGAAACTCATCCAAATGTGATGAGTTTCACAAAAAGTCATTTTATGATAAAAACTTTTTGTTATTGTGAGGTGATTATTGTGATAATATCAACTTTAGATTGAGATCCTTTTGTTGTTGTGGGTGGTCTTAGTATCTATTTTCGTTTTGGGATGCATCACTCAATTGTTATTTGTTTTTTTTTTTCAGTTTGGCTAGTTTTTACACAAGTGTACAAATGAAGTGGACAAGTGGCATGTGAAAAAGCTCTTTAATTTATCATTATCATTCTTAGCTTTTTTGTCATTTTCTTGATCTTTCTCCCAAAACGAATAGACAACAAATGAGCGTGATAGAGGGAGTGTACTTTTTTTTGGATAATGATACGGCGCCACCGGGTGGCACCCAATTTCGGCGCCACCCTTTCACATGCACCCCTTATTATTGGGGTCTTCACATATTGGAGGTGATGTACCCATTATTATGGGGGTCCCCACTTAGTGCATGTGAGAGGGTGGCGCAAACTCATTTTCCTTTTTTCATTAAAAAAAGCATGAGCAAAATGTTACTCTGTATCATTTAAGACTATTTGGGTGTATAATATGTTTAGTCTATAGAAAATTCAATTCACATTTAATAGATTGTTTATGTGATTTTTTGTGATTTAGGATTCCCTACAAGGTTTCCATAAGGAGTATACCAAACCTTTAGAAATTAAGCTTCATACTCAACAAAGAGCAGCTAAGCGTGCAATATTCAATCACTTTGTAAGCATTTGTGGTTTTTTCTTTAATACAACATCTCTAATTTATTATCTAACATATAAAAGGTTCATAAATACATAGTATTTCACTATAATATTATCATATGTTTTGTAATAATTGTTTTACAATACTTTGTGGATAGGTGGCTACCAAGTTGTATTTCATTGAAAGACAAAAGAAGCAAGAGGAAAAGTTACAGAAGGTATATTAATCTCTGTTTCATTTTATATCCCATTTTATATCCCACTATATTCTCTTTGTGACACATCATTAGCATTTAGCTTAATAGATATTATTATCCATTTTCTTATGTGAATGATGATGTGTCGCAAGATAATTAAAGTCAATGAGACAGGGGATGAGACACAAAAATAGGGCAAACGATCTCGACTCATATTAATGTCATCATGATTATATTTTAGATTAGATTATCACATCTTAAGAATTACGATTACATCAAACATACTCCCTCCAGTTCACATTTATTGTCCTCTTTTCTCAAGAATTTATTCCAAATTAATTGTCATATCTCTAAATTTGGTATACTAAATTGGGTGGACTACCACTATTAACCCTAATCTTTTAACTATCACTCACTTTATCAAAATGACATTGTTCACGTTCTTCCCAATTAAAGGATGTAGTAGAGTAGTTGTTTTAGCTCTATTTCTTAAATCTTCCAAATATAAAAAATAGTACAATAAAAGTGGAATGGAGGGATATGGTACGAGTATTAACTAAATTGCAAGAAATTTGAGAATCACAAATTCTTAGTGAGAGACGATGACTCGGGAGATTTACTAACAAATTCTTAAGAATATGCTTTCTGCATTTTTTTTGTTTTCTTTTCATTTGAATTAGGCACAGCTCTTAAGAAATGGAATATACTAATAATATAATACAAGGTAAGTGGAGAATAAATAAAGTAGAAAATGGAGTATAATATTAATATAGTACAATGTAAGTAGTGACAAAATATGTACATAAAAAAAAAGTAAAAATATGGGCAAATAGCATACCAAAATAGATTTGTTCTCAAATGAGAAGAAAACGATGAACATTCCCTAAAAACTTATGGGAAGAAAACAATAATTAGGAGGGTGTATCAACGTATATAAAATATATTCATTATTTTTGTTTTAACAGATGTTAGAAGAAGAAAAGATCAAACTCATGAGAAAAGAGATGGTTCCAAAAGCTCAGTTGATGCCCTTCTTTGATAAGCCTTTTTATCCTCAAAGGTGATATTATTTTACTATAAGATCCTCACACTCAATACATGTAGTAAAATAAAATTAATTTATGATTCTTAGTAACAGGTCTGGTATGCCCTTGACTATTCCAAGAGAACCAAATTTTCACATGTTAAGCAACAGAAGTTGGAACTGTCTGTCTCGTAACGATCTATACTTTCAGCACAATCACGCTATGAAGGCCATCTAATATCCCTAAGTATGCAACACAAAATTAGGGAGTCGTATTTCATGTAAAGCTAATATTAGATGTGATATATTGAACTGTATGCTTAAGTTTTTTTTTTTTTTTTGTAGTGTTATTCATCAGTAGTTTAATAATAATAATTACACAAGAAATTATACACTGTAGAATTTGTACATTTGGTCATAATCATTTACCCTCTTCTCTTCTTAATTTGGTTGAAATTTCTACTTTCTTATTACATCAAGTTTATCAATGTATGTGTTATTATTTCTTATTGTACATTTTAATAGTTGTTTTAAATTAGTTTATTTTACTTAACAGTAGAATAATTTATTGAAACAGTGTACTTAAATAATATTTTGTCTAATTTGCTGCTAAATGGTCTCATTATCTGAAATATTAGTCATATCATTAAGGTTGTATACGAATAAGAAAAATGGGTGGAAATGGAGGGGAGGGGAATGGAAAAGTGGAGTTTTGCCTCCAAATCTTTTCTATGGTGGAAGGATATTGATTAGCCCTGGGAAGGAAAAAATGAGTTTTGCTTCCAAGTCATACTTGTATGAAATACAAGTACCTTTTTTTATGCACCAAAATATACTCGTTGATTACAAATTACAAGTTCTTTTCTTGAAAGAATATTTAAAGGACAAATATATAACTCTAATACAACCAGATAATAAACTACTATGATATGATAGTAACCACCTATCTGAGTAGTAAAAGCAACAATGATAACAACCGGAGTAGTGAAAGTCATACTAGCATCAATGTGAGTAGTGAAACAGACAATAATAACTTAACGAACAACGAGGGGGAGAAGTGAAAGTAATAGTAATATAGTAGTCACGGAACATGTAATGAAAGTAACAGTAGGAACAACAGAGAGAGTACGTATGAAAAATTAACTAACAATTCGATATTAAGAAAATATTAATTTATTTAAATATGAAATTGACAAAATTAACAGGTTAACCGTAAAAATAGGAGGATTCGTTAAACAAAAAACAGTAACCGAAGAAGTAATGCACATAATAGTATTAACAGGGGATGTAGTGAAAGTAATAATATTAACAGCGGGATTGGTGAACATGTCACATATAACCAAATTTAGCGAAATATATTTCATAGAAAATAAAATTTAAATAGTAAATAAAGGTAGCCCGGGCGTAGCCGGGCACCAAACCTAGTGTTGTGGTGCTGCTTTTTGTCGCCCGTGTTTTACTAGTATCGCCCAAATTAAGTCTTTGACTTTCCAATTCTATCCTTGTCTACGTCATCATTTGATTTTCCAATTCTATCCATCCCTTATTTATCTTCAAATTTAACAACTCAATCATACAACTTAAAAATTTCCAATCATGAACGACGACAGTTCATACGACGGAAACGAGGTAATTTATCGGATTTAATTGTACAATTTCTTGGATTTTCATTTTCGACCTTTATTAGAAAATTTACAGTTTATGCGTACATTCGACAATTCACAAGATCAAGTCAATTTCCCTTTAAAAAATCATTAGCAAATTTACAGTACAGAGAAAATGCTTACAAACAGGGGCGAGGCCAGGATTTCATTTTTGGTGTAGCAAAACAGTACACTCGATTTCGTGATAAAGTTAATAGATATTAGAATACACAAAACTTAAATATTTGAATACATAAAACGAAGATTATAATTTTAACCTACACCACTCGATGAGTTCTCGTATTCAAAAAATCGTTCACAATTTCATCTACCATTACTTTCAAAAATACATTAGGCTTCAAAGAAACGACTAAACGAGGCTACGAGAGTTATCGTCTCAATTAAAAATCAAAGAAGACGATTCTATTTAGCATAGATATACCTATGAAAAGAGCAACCTCATTGATTTCATATATTTTACGAATCATAGTTCATTAATTAAAATGTAAAATAAAAGTACCTCCTTGAGAAGGAGACAATCAATTGGTGGTATAGATCGGAGTACTAGACATTATGGTAAATATTTGAAAATTTGGAAGAAAAAATTTACGTAATTGCTAAATCCCGCACATTGTTTTGCTAAATCCAATACACTTTGTCTCTATTATTCCAATCTTGCCCTTCTTCTAAAAAAACTAAAAAAAGTTATTCTCCCTCTTCTTTCCTTCTCAAACCCTAAAAAATTCGATAATTATGGATCTTATTTGCAGAAAACGAAATTAATTTAGCCATTTTACCAACAATTTTATGAATACACTCGTCTTTTAATCGATTGAATGATTTTTCTTTTTTTTCAACAATTAGGGTTTTATAAAAAATGGAACTAATTCTACAAAGATTGACAATTGACAATTAGAACATAATTAGTACATAAATTGATGATTCTGAATTCATGACAAAGATTAAAGCCATCAAAATGCAATTTTGTCCCATCTTAGCTAATTTGGTATGGAGATAGTTGTCTACATCAAGTTGCTAATTTAGTACCAATTTCCCAACCCTCCTCAACCCAGTCCCCTACTCCTTTCTTCAACAGCCAACGGCAATCGACCACCATTGCTGATGTCCCATTCCCCTCTCGCCGCCGTCGGTCAGTTTCCAGTTGGGGCGGCAGATGGTCTATAGGGTACCTTTGGGGAATTTTTTTAATTTCTTTTGATTTATAATTTGTCTCTCTTTCGGTGGGTGTGAGAAATGAGAGGGGCAAATTCGGAATAAGATGCAAAAAAGTGCGGGATTAAGTAAAACCGTGTGCGGGATTTAGCAACTCCCAAAATTTAGGCGAATAGGAGTAATTAAAAAGAAAAAGTGTGGCCTCGCCCTTTCTTACAAATCAAGATCAAATCATTTTCCCTAAAGAAATTGAGTTAAATTAGTCCATTCAACAATTCTGTAAACATCAAACATACGAGAAAAAAAGCCAAATCAAGCCATTTCATGATTTCAATTCCTCTAAGCAAGTTCCATTCCTCTAAGCAAACATAAAATCAAACATACGAGATATGGCGACTTCATCCAAGCACATAATTATGTGCTTGGAGTAGTACCGCAGATATGTCGAATTCCCACAACCAAGACGACAAGAACACGGACTAGTTGTGCGATCACCATGAAACGACCATGGACATGTTGTGTGGTGAAGACGAAGAAGACCATGGCTATGTTGTGTGGTTATGACGAACTCGCCGCTGCTATGTCGTGGGACAAACACGACAAACCCACTGCTATGTCGTGCGACGAACACGATCGCGACGAAAACGTAGCTCAATCGACTATTATATTTCCAGAATTCACTCCCCTTAAATGTAATATACAAATAGTTAAGATTTAATCTACTTATTGAATTACCAACTAGTTTTGGAGCCCGTGGAAACCACGGGATTGTTAATAATTTATTGTTTTAATTGGTTTAAAGATTATGAAATATGATGGTTTTCTTAATCAACAAATACTTAAATGTTAGTTTAATTTCTCTTTATTGATTGAATGAATTAGAGTTTTTAGACCTCTAATTAAAGATGGAATTTTAGGGGAGGCGATGACAACTTCATAGTGCAAATAGTTGCATATTTCACCAATAAAAAGTTGATAAAGGTAACATTTTAAAATTATTGTGCAGGTATTGCAAGTAGGTACTAAATTTTCCATACCTAACAACGGATATACTTTTTGTATATTACAACAACTAGTTTAAAACCCATGCAAATTGCACGGGTATGTATAAATGCAATACATAATTTCATGTGTAGACATTATTACATAAATTTAAATTCGTTAATCATGGTTTTTTGTTAGTTATGATATAATTTCATGTGTCCACTGAAAGAATATTTTAAGAGGAAACATTTTGAATTAGATAGGTTTGAATCTACGCCGACAATGAGTGTTAGTTCAATGGTATTTTTTATGTTAAATTGTTAATATACAAAGTACTTTGAAAAGCTTTTATCTTGTCCTATCGGATAACAATAATGTGACGGTGTTTAGATTTGTCAAACATCAATGAAATAATATTGGAGGTTGACTAAAAACTTTCTTAATAAATGTAAAAAGGTACAATTAATTAATTTAGGATACATTAAGAAGTAAAAGGGAACGATAAAAATACATAAATTCTTACAACAATACAAAAATACAAAAAAATATTGTTCAAAACTATCTTAAAGTCAAGACGACTTTCACAACAAAATTAAATAAAATAAAAATGGAAAGTGGTATGAGACGTCAAGTTAATACGGTTTTAAGATCGGCCCATAATAATAAAACAAAGGGCACAAATTTTAATAACAGTCACATTTCTTCCTCCTGAAAGCTGATGCTTCGTTTATTCAATATATATTATCTACTTAACTAATCGTCTGCAACTCCCGTCTTCATAATGCGCAACTCACCGAGGAGATAATGACCCGAAATTCCTCCACACATATGCCTGCACACGCATACTTCTAATGCACACAAATACATAAAATAAGAGCATGGAATTGGTCTACGTCTCCAAATGAAACCCACAGCATGTTAGGTCAACGGCCTATGCTATCTTACATAGCTTAGACCATGGATACTGATATTTGACCATGAATAGTGATATTTGTAGTTGATACGGTGTAGTTACTAAGCTGCTTTAGCAAAAGCGAATGAATATCTAATCAAACCGGACATAAACTGCATAGTGTTAATCAGATGAAAATGAATCAAACCTCAAATTACTTTGAAAATCATGCTTATGCATCAACGGAAGAATAAAGTAAAACACATTAGATTTCATTTAAGAAATGTGAAAAATAGCTGAAGTTACCAAACTAAAGATTAATAACTACCTTGTAAAATTTGGAAGTAGTGTGGAAAACTGTATAATAATTTCATTATATGCAGAGATGGAAAATTGAGTTTTCTAAGTATCTTTTCTAAATTGACCGAAAATCATGAGAAAATTAGGGGATTAAATCTATACCGAGAAGTAGTGGCAAGTATGCGGAATTCATCTATTCTGAAACATAGCTGATAGCTTTTTTAACAATCACATAAAAATAAGCATTCATATTTTTAAGAACTACTAACAGGTGTTCCATTGCAAAACCCTCCTCTGAGAATGATTGAACACAGTTGCACAGAGATATAGACAAATGAATATTACTGTATATCACTACTACAAAAAATCCCTAAGAGACCTGTTGAAAATGGCCTAAGAAACCGGACTACAACCGGTCTATATCTCACTGGTGTCTTAGAACAAAGAAACCAGTGTTATTTGTGGTTTCTTTGTTTTTTTAGAAAGAGACCTGTTATTACCACTAATAACTGGTTTATTTGCTCTCTTTTAAGAGACAAGTTATCGGTTAAAAGTGGTTTCTTTACTTAGTAAGTAGGAGACCGCTTACAAGTTAAAACTGGTCTCTTTGAGTGACATAAAAAGACTAGGTCTCAACAGAACCGGTCTCTTTGATTGACATTAAAAGACTAGTTCTCAATAGAACCGGTCTCTTTAATTTGCATAAATATATGCCAATAATACATATATAGGCCAGTTTTATTTTTTACTACTCCCGAAACAATAAACTTGAACTTTTTCGATACATTAATAATAACGCTAAATTATTATATACATCATAAAATCGGCCGATTTGATACATGACGATATCTGTAACACCCCGATTTATGAAGGAGCCTTTAGCATGACATTCCCTAATAAATCGGACTATTACCATCTCGGTTTCCCGAGGTAGTGAATAACAAAGACAAAGAACCAGAGTACTTTAATTATACTTTAAATGAATAATTGATTACAAAACCTTTCAAACTAAAACTCTAACAAGAACAAAATACAAACTTGCAGCGAAAATAAAATTTGTAAGACTAAGTGGATAACTAAACATGATAAGACCAAGGTGGACTAGATACTAGGTCATGCAATCCAAGCTCTCTTCCCATCCAGCTCCTATCAGTCTCTGAGGTACCTGTCAATCTGCTCCCCATTAAAGGTTCATCACAGGTGTTCACGAATACACAAGGTCAACCACGAGGTTGAGTAGGAAATACAATGAAACAACAAAATATGATATGCATGCTCCTCCATCACCACCATCTCCATCACAACTCATAACCCGGAACACCCAGCCATACCGATCCCCGGCAGACTATCAATCGACCGTCGTCATCACCACCACACCATCCTCCATCTCCAATGCACATGAAATGCTCAGTCAATAATGCACAACAATACGTAGCGTAAATCATCAACTAATCATGTCACAGTACACAGCGTATCACAACACAGTTCAGTCACAGATGTAAAAGAATATATATATCACAAGCCAGATTGAGTGTATCCCCTACCTCGAAATAGCAGCAAACAGATAAGCAGATGCTCAAAGATACTCCACCCGAAACTCGCCACCTAAACATATACGTAATATAATTAATTTACTTGTAACTATTCCCGTTCCCAAAATAAAAGGTTACTAAATATAGAAACCTTCCCAATTTAGAAAGTTTCCTAAAATGGAAAGTTTCCCAAAATAGCAAGTTACTAAAATAGAAACTTTCCCGAAATAGAAACCCGACTCTAACCACACGCCCCAAGATAATTATAATAAAATAAGATAACCCGACTAACAATGTCCCAACTTCCCAAAATAGTAACTCGACACAAAGACGAAAATGTAAACATCCAAACACCCAAGAAAACCCGCCTCACACACACTCCTCACACCCGACTTAAACT
>JAGPOY010004003.1:4424-16878 GCA_018983105.1 Silene uniflora | reverse complement strand
CCCTCCATTCATTCAGTATTCTCAACACTGAAAGCTCCTCTTTCAGGCTAAAAAACTAATACACTCGGTAACTATACATACATCAAGCTGAAAAATATGCGTGTTTATTGAGATAAATAGCTTAAAATAATCAGCAGCCACACTTGAGAAAACCGAAGTGAAGATGGCATTTGCACCTGTCGGAGTGTCGAGGTTTCTTCATCTTCTTTTACCGTGTTTTTATCTCTGCTTGATCCCCTAGATGTTGAACTTGTAAACTTGATCATGTGATTGCAGGATCCCTTTGCTCAAAGCTGCTTCTTTGGACTCAAATGGAAGCACTTGGGTTTCTAATGGTTGCTCTTTAGCTCCTCCTCGCGCTGATGTTACCCGGGTATGTTATCTTTCCGTTGATGCATTTTGTATTACATGTCCTCATTGATTCATCATATTTCTTAAATTCCCTTTCTTATGTTGATTTTTATCATTGATTCATCATATTTCTTAAATTCCCTTTCTTATGTTGATTTTTATGTAACTGACATATTACCACTGCTTTAGCTTGCGATTACCAAATCAACTGCACGCAAACCCATTGTATGCTCGGCTGTTCAAGAATCATCTACTCCCACAGGTGATCTTTTTAACCTTGCAAATCAAAAACATTTCATGTTAAATGATGAGAGAGTTTCTATAAATTAATCCAATATCTTTTTAGTAGTTTCTTCTGAGACAAAGGAAGCAAAGCCCGAAACAAAACCTGAAATGAAATCAGAAGAAAAACCCACACCCGCCAAGCCAAAACCTGCAGCAAAAGTAGCACTAAAAGCATTACCTGAGATGATGGAGGAAGATGTGATTCCTTCTCTACGATCAATTCTGGAAAGCCAACAAGACATAACAGAACTCGAGTTGGTCTATAAGGATAATCAAGTTAGGCCCTTTTTTCATCTGCTAATGCACCATTATACTGTATGTACTTCATTATAGAGGCTTACAGATTGTGAGATGCATTGCTAAGTTGTTATACTTTGCTGTTGTGGTTCCTCTATGACCAGCTTGAAGGTTCATTCCTGCAAAATGGCAAACCCTACACCTTTTGGGCTTTCTTTGCTGATGGAAATCTTACAGGTATCATTTTTTGATGTAAAATGTAGGAATATATCAATGTCTTTTTTTTGGTTTGGGCAACCGTAAAGGGAAACAAAAGTACAAACTCGCAGCCCTTTTTGCTAGACTGTGAGCCACTTTATTTAAAGTACGGGAAATAAAACTAAAACTAAGACAATGAAAAAAGGAACTAGAATAAACAATATCACCCAGAATCTTTTAAGTAGTTTATCAATACGTAAACTAGCTTGCGGCACATGTTGGACCAACTGAGTTGAGTATGGGATGTTCCACGCTTTAGTCGAAGGATTCAATCTCATTCCTTCTTGCTCTTTGCTCCTAGATTCGTCAATGGAAGTAGGGAAGAGTAGAATGATCCGTAAATCTTGTCATCAACTATCTCTAATTCTGTATTACATAATTTTATCTGGGTTTGTTTTGCACAGGTCCAAAGGGATTTTCGCTGTCGTCGTATGGGTTGGAAGTGAGCACTGTGGAACCTTTCCTGGTTGATGAGAAGAAACCAACGGCCAAACAAGTTGTGTTTTGGGTTGAGAAGCGATTGGCGGCTCAAGGGATCATTTCAGTCTGGAAACAATGAGTTTCGTTTTCAATGTTTTTTCAACCCGATGAAATGATTACATGTCATCTTGTGTAAATTACATATATGCGATTTGATTGAGCCGCAGTTGAGTTCAACTCAATTCATAGATGATAGATCTCTCGAATATCTCAGAAATCCGTTTAAAACCAGGACAGTTCGAGTCAAATTACAAATTTTTCAGGTCCTATGAGGTCGATTATCGGCTGTTTAGGACAGCATGCCAAACAAGTTACAAAAGTGAGTAATTCAAAGAAGATGGATATGGGGCAATTCAATATAGCCAGTAAAATAATGACATGCCGGCTCCATATTATGATCAACATCTGTTACAAAACATAACATCACAACAAGATAAAGGAATAAGATTGACAATTCAATTCATTTTTAATAAAACAATTCTCCCATCATCCAGCATTACTTATTTAAATATAGTGAGTATATAAATTGTAGCTCAAACAATCCAAACAACATACAACAGGAGTGCAGGACAACAAAGATGGTCAACTTATACCCAACCTTGTTTAGTGGGGAGAATTACCTACCACTTTGCCCATATTCAAAGTTATCAAAAAACATGCATAATCCTCTTGAGAAAATCATACATAAAACATAAGGCAAGAGAAAGAAAACACCCAAAACATGAAGCAGCTCACTGTCATCATCTTCCTCGCCTTCTTTCTCATACGCTTGCTAGACCTCGTACATTCACAAAACGTCGATTCCTGCAACAACAACATCAATTTCAACGGCATTGTCAACTTTAACACCACCTCTATGACATGCCAGGTTGTCTGGCAAAAACAGGACTTCATCCTCAGAGTAAGTCAAACTTCCATCATTGTGATTTTCTTTTTTCTTTTTTTGCTTTTCAGATTCAGATTATAGTTGGATTTCTTGTCAAGGGCCAATCCGAAATTGTTCTTTATAAAGGGTATGGGTGAGACTGCTTATATCTTCCCTATTTTACCTTGCCTGACGCCTATAGTCAAATGGCGTTATAAAAACATCGGATGGAGCACACACAAAAAACATAAGTTTTAAAATTTTGGGAGGGATGAGTTAAACATGGCACTTTGAAAGCATATCCCACACAAAAAAATCTTATTGCCGACTTGTCGTCCTATTACAGGATCGTCATACCAAAAAATCTTCTATTATCAGAGTAATAGAAGGCCACCTTAAAATGTAAAGTGGCTTCCATGAGATCTGATGACTTTATTTTCCTCCTGATATAACAGTATGCACTGGCAGGACAAGGGGTGTGGAGCTTCTTGCTCTCAGCAAAGGACCCAGGCTCCTGGGTCGGGATTGGGTTCTCGACCAACGGTCAGATGAAAGGCTCCAGTGCAATGGTGGGTTGGATCGACTCAAATGGAGATGGTAAGAACCTACAGTATGCCTTGAAGGACCTGGACTCTAACAGTGTGATTCCTGGTCAGGGTGAGCTCACTGTGGTAAACAAATCAGATGCTGTGTTTAAGCGATCAAACCGTATATATATGGCTTTCCAGCTCAGCACACCCCAACCCCGAACGGCGCTGATATATGCTGTGGGATCCAGTACTCTTCCTAGCGCCAGATACGGGTTCAAGTTAACTCAGCATCATGATCGGATCAGCACCACCATAAATTATCAGACAGGTGAGGCCAACAAGTTCTTGATCGTTAGTTAAGAATACTACAACTTGTTTATAATTTACAAATTGAACAATCGACTTGAGAAAAAAATGTCAGAAAAGATCAACAAAATAACCGAAAATAAAATATTTACTATTACTCCAAACAAAGGTAGAATAGCAGAAGCCAGGATTAAAGAGTTGACATTTTTTTTTATGAAATATCGATGAAAATTTAGAACAATGATAGGCGCCACTGGCATGTAACACCAAAAAGGGAGGGAAATTCAAAATGTACGTAAAAGAGTAGTTCCGAAGTGAACTCAATAACCCCAGACTCACTATCCAAACAAGGACCAATAAACTCACCTTCTCCCGTAGCCAAGAAAGGCAAAACATTTTCCAACAGTAATTATAAACAGAATGAATTTTATTTTCTCCGTTACAGGGCATAGTAAATCAGTGAACAAGCCATACACAGGATTAAGGAAGGCCCATGGAGCTTTGAACATGATAGGATGGGGAATACTGATGCCAATAGGAGCAATGGTTGCTCGGTATTTTCGACAGTGGGATCCAATATGGTTTTACTCTCATACTGCAATCCAGGTCCTTAGCTTCTTGTTTGGACTAGTTGGTTTCATCTTAGGACTTGTATTAGAGGGACTAGTAAATGCACATGTAAAAAATCACAGAAACCTCGGTATCACCATTTTTATACTTGGCTGCCTTCAGGTACACTTCATCTCTGCCTATGTTACTTCGACATTTCATTTGGTTGTGTTGTTCGTGGACACCACAAAACAGCAAACAAAATTTATGTATGCTAAAATTGGTGCTTATGGCTTTTTTAGGTAATGGCGCTCTTAATAAGACCAGAGAAAGGAACGAAGATGCGACAATACTGGAATTTGTATCATCACAATGCTGGAAAGATCTTGGTAGTGCTTGCAATCTCAAATGTTTTCTACGGAATACAATTGGGTATGGAGGGTGCCAGTTGGTATGGTACTTATGCTGTAATAGTGACACTTTTAGTTGTTTCGATGGTAGTTCTGGAAATCAAGTTGTGGAGACGAAGATGACTTTGTACAGTGTAGGAAGTACGATCCCAAATATTTTTGTTCCACGGATTTGTTTCTCATAGATATAGTACAATTACAATTCTCAATCTAATATTTTTTATGGAACTCACAACTCACTATGCCCCATGGCTTTGGATTATGACAAACAAAATGACTCACTTTCATTTCATGAAGTACTGGTTGATGTAATTCTCAACAAAATTGTCATTATTAAATCATCAAAAGCACAACCTTTATCACTCGGATATACAGAACCTCTATATCTGAGTGATAACCACCTCTGAAATGGTCTTCTTCTCAAAAAACAAACAGATTCCTGACGAATTAGTAAGCTAACTTATTACATTTGCATTGGAAGTAGAAGCTGGGGTTCTTAAAAGTTAAAACACTCAACTTGAGCCATCCAGATGCTTATAAGTTTATTTCTGATTTATACCAGCCTTGGCAATCGTTGGCATCTTCAGGATTACAGTCTTTCTTATAAAGCGAAAATATTTTACCTTTTTTTCCTTTCCCTAAGTCACTCCATTTTGTCTCCTTTCATCTTTTATCTAATCTTCCTTCTCAATCTTTCCCTAAGGCTACAACATCAGATGGAAATAAAAACTAAATTGCAGATATATTAGTATTAATCCAAACCTTAATGGAGGAAAAAACAACAGAATGAGAATCAAAAGGAAATGAAAGCTCTGCGCAGGAGAGACATCAGTAGCGTCTAGCGAGGATCCCAAATCTAACTGGATGGTATAGGAAAGGCCACGAGTGCTGTCCTGAAACGACATAGAACATACAAGATTATCAGGTCTGGCTTGAGCCACGATCTTGTAAAAGCTTTGTTTACGAGCTACATACATGATAAGAAAATTACTTGAAGAAACTCAGGCACTACAATAAGATGGATACATGATCACTCGAAAATCAGCAGGTAATTCTAGATTTTCCTCTCCTTTGATATCTACATCACCTCTTGCTAATCTAAACAACTCAACTGCAAATGCACTAACTCGAGGACAACCATTCATGTATAAAATAGAAAGCTTGTTACAACCGTTCTCCAAGGCTTGCAACCCACGGTCACAGAGATTCCTACACCGGTTAACATGGAGTTTTTCCAAATTGTGACAATTCAAGGCAATTGACTCCCACCCTTCCACTTTAATCTCATGGCAGAGTGCCAAATTCCAGTCTACAAGAGACGGACAACCCTTCGCGATTGCTGCAACAGATTCATCCCTCAATGTCCTACACAATCGCATGTTCAAAACCTGAAGCCTTTTTCCCCACCCTGCTCCAATGAAGGCCAGCCCATCTCCACGAATGGACCAACTAAGATTTAATAGATTAAGATACTTAAGACCACCTCCACTAACAATGCTTGAAATACCATCAGGCTCTAGCTTACAAGATTCAGCCTCCAAATAAGCTAGAGTTTTAGAGCAGCCTTGAAACCCAACACCAGTTAATCCCTCGCAGTTGCTGATTCTTATGGCATGGAGCTTAAAACAGTTCTGAACAACAGTTTTTATCCCGTGATCAGTTATCAAACAACAATATGAAAGATTAATAACTTCCAAACCCAAACAGCCCTTAGCCAATGTTTCCAACCCAGTGTCGGAGACATTACAGCGGTAGAGGCTGATAAATGTCAAAGAAGGGCAACCAATAGCAACAAAGGAAAGTCCACTATCAGTGATCTTGAAACAACAATCTAAGTGTAAGGCTTGAAGGGTGCAACCGTAATTTTGCAATGCCTTTAAGCCGGAATCGAGTAGCTCCGAGCAGCCAGATAAGGACAGTGATTTCAGATGTGGAAAACGGTTCAGCGCCTTATGGAGTTTAAATGTGTCAATCCTGTAGTAAGTTCCTGATAGAGGGACCATAAAGTTGGTCAAGGAGCAGTCAAATTGTAAAGACCGACGATTTTGATTCTGAATTTCAAGCCACCTACGGCAAGTTAACCCAAATGCTCTGCGATCAGACTCGCAACTAAGCCGTTTGAATATGAACACAAGGCAATCACCAGGGAGATCCATTACAGTAGTAAGGCTGACATTTTGAGCATCTTCCATCACACTAACTTCTCCTGATACACGGATTAAACTAAATTAACATTTTGATCAAGCATAAATAAGACAGAAACAGATAAGAATCATCGAAATTTCGCCATGACTAAATTGTTCTTCGAGGTAAGATTGCATGCATCCAGACCTCCTCAATACCCTGCCAAAAACAGGATTTATGTTGGGAACAGATTGTTGCAATTGAACTGTATAGTACCAAGAAAGCATTCTAACAAGTAACAGCAGTTCATAACTAAATAAATTCATGGGAAACAAATACTCCCTTCATCCCAACCATTTATTTACCTTTGATTAAAATACCCATTATTACAAAGAATAAAAAAAGGTAAATAAATGATTGGGAGAAGGGAGTATAGTTGATTGTAAGGTTGGACCTAAAATCCCCAAAGTTTCTACAAAATATCAAGCTAAATGAACAAATTGAGGGTACCCAGAAATGAATATTTTCTTGAAACTATGAACAATTGCAAAAGATGAAAATTTTATTGACAAATAAAATGAAATTGATCAAATCAACAAAGAAATGACAAACCAACATAGCTGAGAAAATAGTTGAACCAAGTAATAAAATGAATACCAAGATGATTTGCTTGCAGCCTTGCAGGTGTGCACCAAGTTTTTGTGCGATGTACAAAATTGATTGTCTATAGAAAGCTTACAAGAAATATGTTCGAGTTTTGTTCCAAGATCTCAAAATCCAAGGTGAAGGAAGAGCCCGTGGACACCTCACCCGTGCAATGTAGACATGCACTTATGAAGATAAGGGTAAGATAAGAGACTCAACTTTCATCTTTTTTTACCGTTAAGGTCAAGGATCCGGATATTTAAATTTTATAGCCAAGGGATCCAAATGATTTTCCGTTAGCATTAAGCTCTTTATTTTTAGGGATATTCTACGGTGTGTCCTGAGTTTTTCGGTTTTCCATGTTGTACCCTAGGTTTTGAAATTCTATTGTATACTCCTAAACTCTATACAATGACCTTATTCATTGTCTTTGCTAGCTTAAATTCCTAATTGATCTATTAAATTGTCTGTTTACCATTTCAATTGCTCGACAACCACCTCATTTACTTATTAGTTCGCCGAATCACCATTAACCCACCAAATAGTATACGAATTTAACTCAAACTCATCATATCGCCATTTTCATTTCATGCTTAATAACGAAGGTTTTTAGTAGTAGTTTGTGCTTATTAAAAGTGATTCGTGATGTTTCTCATATAAGATAGCGATGCATCATTAGTGAGTAAAAATAAAGGTCAAATTACGGTTGTTATATAGTGATAAAATTAATGGAGACTTGAAGGAGTTCACAATAGAGAGTAAGTAAGAAGCTTAGGGGTACACCATAGAATTTCAAAAATGTAGGGGTACAACATAGAAAACCGAAAAACACGAGGGTGCACCGTAGAATATCCCTTAAAAAAATGATTTTAGCAGGTGCCAGCAGCTGGTGAATATGCTAATTTTTCAGTAGCATTTAAGCAACTACGCATTGCACTGCAAAAATTCAATTCAGCATCAAAATAATACACAGAATGATCAATTCAACCCAGCATCAAAATTATACGACATGGCGATCAAAACTCAATACCTCTAATTATACGACATGGCGATCAAAACTCAATACCTCTAATTCTATATATATACACATACGTACATAATGAGCAAACTAAGGATCAGGCTGCTGAAGTGAAATAACATATTTGGCCCACCGAGCTCTAACATCGTTGCTCGTGTAGTGTGGCACTACGTTACCGATTTTTAGTGGAAACTGTTAGAATCCAAGATATATAGAATAAATGGAAATATACAGAATTAAAGCCAAGCAAGTTACGTGATGCAGGAGCAAGGAGCCAAGGCCAGGTCAATTTCATTTATGGCCTAGGTCAGGAAGGCCATGGCTTTGGAAATGCTCGAGATGGCCTGTCAAAAGCAAGCCATGGCCAGGCCACAGCAGACCACAGCCTATTTTCAGCAAGCCAAGAGCAGGCCACAGCTAGCCAAGCCAAAGCCAAGCAGAAATTCTGTCAGTTCTCATCAAGCCACCAAAGTCAGGTCCCACCCAAGCACCAGCTGCCACCATGGCCAGCTGAATCCTTACTTAACTAAGTCCAACCCAAAACCCAAGGAGCCAGACCCAACCAGTGCATACAAGCCACAGAAAATCAAAGCCAGGCCACCTGCAGAAGAAGACAAGGGATTAAAGCATAAAGCAAGTTTGTCATTTCTGGCTAGACATGGAGAAAGCAAACAGAATAAGGATTGAGGCTCGTTTTCCTTATTTCAGATAACATTTTCACCACTCCAGTCCAAGCCAAGAACATTGTCAACACAATCAACCAAGGCAACAGACACCTCTCCCTTTCAGAAGACTGCAGGCCTTTTGTTTGCTCAACTTTACATTAATTCTTGTTGTACTCATTAGCTTATCATTTCCTGTTTTATTTTGTAATCTCAGAACAATTCCTGGCCCTTGGATGACATCCCTAGGGTTCTCTTATAACAAACCTGAAAATTGAGAGGCCTATATAAGGACCATCTCAGAATCTGTTTTACTTAGACTTTGAATGAATGAAAAATTGCTTGAGAAAAATCTCAACTTTCAAATCTTAATTCCAGTAGATTTCTAGGATTAAGTCAGGCTTAGTGACACCTCTGAGTGTTGATTAAGTACCTGGGGTGAGTCTAGTTCATTTCCTGTGCCTTACTGTGGTCTGAACTATCCTCATTGTTGTCTGAGTTGGTAAATTTATGTGCTTTGCTGTGATTTTACCTAGCTTAGGCTTAAATTACTTCACTAAAATTCTTGTGCCTTGTTGTGGTTTTTAGTTGAGTAATTATATCCAGTTGTTTCATTTTCATTTAACAGAAAATCCAAAAATAGCAACAAAGCCTGTTTCTGAGTCCTGAATTGAGTTTGTCAGTGTTTGTGATTTATTAAAAATACTTAGAGACCTTGTAAAATCCTGAAATTTGGTACAGTATTAGATCCCATATTAATCTAAATTGTCACCAATTTTCATGAATTTTAAAAATCATTTGCTATTTTTAATCGAGCTCTGAAGATTAATTGCATTGTCTGGTTTACAGGGTTGTCAGACTGTCAGAATTTCTCAATTCTGTTCAGTCCCCCTAGTTTACATATCATTACGTAATCCTGTAATATTTATTAAAACACACTAACCTTAGAACAATTGGTGTAATATTTACCGCGGACAATCTCCAACATGGACCGGCAAACGAAAAATGCGCATTGTTTATTGTCTAACTGAATAGGAGACTATTATATAAATCACACACAAATAAGCTAAATTAGATCACCCTATCGCATATACATAAATTATTAAATGATACGAGTAAGAAGATACGTATTTTTATCATGACAATGTTTGAAGGGGTGTTACTGTCAAATTGCTCAAGTAGAGACATGCTTCTTTTTTCATCAAAAACACTAATTCATACACGAAATTATAAGTAGCATTTACTCTGTATATGGGTCAATAATATTTAGTTGACATTAAAAGGATACTAGAATTCAAAGGTCATACAATAACAAATATTATTAAAGGTTATAATGAAACTTACGCAATTATCATTGATACAAACTTGTCAGACGGTTCGCTACCGCAATAGTCAATCCAGTAGGCTGTTTTTGATATCGCGTTGATTGCCACTAGCACCCAATGCTTCCTATGGAGTTTCGAAAATTGCGTTGTTAGTTCGTATACATGGTAAAATTGTGTTAATAAATTAATGGAATCGTGGTTCACTGTAATAACGTACTATACATACACATTCTCATTGTAAGGAGCAAGCCAGAGTTTTTTGGTCGTTGACAACCGACGAGCGATATGATGGATCTTCTATTGCTGTGTAGAAAGAGGCGCCTTCAAAGAGAACATGTAAGTACACAAGAATTTCTAGCTGGTAGGTCCATACAGCTTGCTTTCATTAGTGATCTGGTTATACAGGTACCTATATTACGTCACATGGAACAAATGTTAAGTTCATTTATGACTTAAATAAACTTCGTTATTCGTAAAATCAAATGACTAGATTTAATAATAAACTTACTTCATCCAAACTAAAAGGTGGTCATATCAAGTTTGCCCAAAATATCCGATTCCAATTGAACCACGAGCATGTCCGCGGACCGCGGTTGTTGATACCAGACCTCGCAAACAAATCGGGTCGTGTCGGATTCGTGTCCGTGTTAAATGTAAACGGGTCACAAACCCTCCAACCCAAACCCAACCCAATTAAATATCGTGTCGTGTTCGTGTCGACCCACTTACATAAATGGGTCATCAAGCCTCAACCCTAACTCGTTAATTTCGTGTCGGGTTCGTGTCGTGTTTTCGTGTCATATCATTGTTTGCCACCTCTAGATGATACCCTTACCGCCAGATCATGCAGATTTTCCAGCCAAGACGATGTAATTATTTCCTTATAATCCAAACAATCATATTTCTTATCACAAGCATGAGGATTATTGGGTGCAACATAAAAATTATCTGGCTTATAATTGAAGTCGGTTAATTTTTCTTGGGCTACAAGTTGAGAAAGAAAAAAAAAGAATTACACGAGACGTCAAATATAATTTAAATTAAAAAAAATATCGAATATTCCAAATTATTAATACCTCTTGAATTTTGGGTAAAGGTGTAGTCGTACCAGGGACTTTGGGTTTTGATCTAGAAGTCGTAGCATGCATTCTTTCGTGTAAATCTTGCAAATGTAACAATTAAAGTGCTTACTATAGATTAATATTTGTACCCTAATAAATTTAAAGCCGTTCATTATAACAAATTTGGCAGCTCTAGATGAACATGATGCGTGATATGTCTATTAATGTCACTAGTATTAAAGAGGACCAAAGACTTGCCTTGCCACCTATTTATGATCATTATGCTAGGCAAGGTGTTATTAGGCCGGAAGGGCCACATCCATCGTTCTTTAACTGGCCCCCGGGTGGGTATCCCTCTTCTAGTACTTTTGTTGCAGGAAATCAAGGGAGAGAACATCCGGATTCTTATGGTGCCTATGGATTTGGTAGTAGTGGTGGGGGTAACATGTATGGTGGGTATGATGGTCAAGGTGGAGCAAGTGGAAGTGGTAGTGGTTATGATGATGCATCGGGATCGGGTGGCGATCATGCACGTGGTACATTTAGGGGCTTGCTGTGTTGGCCCTTTTCTTGATGATGATGAGTTGGAAGGATCCCCCTTGTCTATACTAGCTTGGGGGGAGGCTAGCTAGTGTAGTAAGTGTGCTTTACTGCTTTGCATTTTAGTTTTAATTTCCCGCTTCCCATTAAACATGCTTTATTGTTCTTCTTTATGTGTTATGAGCCATAGTTTTGGTTTTGTTGGAGATATTTATGTTGACACATTGAGGACAATGTTGTGTTTAGCTTGGGGGGAGAAATGCATTTGCATATAGTTAGTTTGCATTAAAAATTATGAGAATTTTTGCGATTTGTGTGAACTTCTTGCTCATTTATTTGCTTGTCCTACTAATGCCCTCTTGTTTATCCTTTTTATGCTTGATAGCTTTGACTCTATTCTATTTTGACGGGATTATGCATACATGGGGATGTCTCGAGTCTCGACATAGTAGGTGGATGATGTATTTTGGACCGAGTAGGCTTGATCTTGACTTTTGGCAAGCTACAAATGGTAAGGTGGAACGAATTGCGATGGACCCCTAATTGTTCAAAGAAACTCGACTCAAATGACCCTAATACAAGCCATGAACACGACCTAAATCAGGCCATATTCACGCCACAATTGAACAGTCCAGGGGACTGTTTATTTCGACCCATAAGAAAGACTCAAAACAGCAACATAAAGGAAAGATATGACTCGAACCCAAAAGGCTCAAGCCTAGGATATGAATTGAGCGAGATCACAAAGCAAGCTCAAGACTCGGAGGTTGTCCAAGATCACAAAGCAAGGACTCGCTCCCTTCATGTA
>JAGPOY010004002.1:0-12454 GCA_018983105.1 Silene uniflora | reverse complement strand
TTCCTTCTTCTTTCACTATCCCATCACTAACCAAAATAATCTTATCTACTTGCGGAAGAAAATGGAGCTGATTAGTAACAAGGATCCTTGTTTTCCCTTGCAATTGTTCCAAGATACATTGATGGAAAACCTGTTTTGTTTAGAAGTTCAAGACAAGAGCATACTTTGAATGAGGATAACCAGCCATGAAATGATACCAAAACATCCGAAGTTAAGAGGTCGATAGCAAAGAGAAGGCCAAAATGCCGTGGGAAAAGCGCACAATTCACGACTGACACATAATATATATATATACAAAGTAGAAAGTACTTGAAACAACAGGTCATCAACTGTCAAAGTACTCGGAAAGAAGTGGGGAAAAAAACAGCTTGAGTAAGAGGACAGACTATGGAGCAAGCACAACACAGAAATGAGTAGAGGAGAGAGCTGATATGTTTAAAGAAATATGGGGGAACATCAATAAATATTAGTTCATGCACAACAGGTTTAAGTTTTTAACAATGTAAAAGGAAATGTACTTCAAGAGATGAAATTCAGTAACATTATGATTCTAGAAACAATCATTTGAGTATTTCTCCTCAAAGAAACTCAAACGCTACCACTATTTCTTTTTATACTCGTATGATATTTTTCGGAAGAAAACGAAAAAGAGGGTGCTCAATCATTAACCTGTTGAGCAACATGGGCATCAAGAGCACTTAAAGGATCATCAAATAAGTACACATCTGAGTTTGAATACACAGCCCTGGCCATCGAAACTCTTTGCTTCTGCCCAACACTGATATTTACTCCTCTTTCACCTATCCCAGTTAGATCCTTCCCCTGACATCAAGAGGGTGTAGTAGTACAATCACGCAACATGAACATATAATCCAGATATTAAAGCAGAAAATGTTCTCCATCAATCTTACTGGAAGTGACTGAAGGTCCAGCTGCAATGCAGTTACTTCAATGGCCTCCAAATATCTTCTAGAATCAAACTCTAGGCCAAATAATATGTTATCACGAACCTAAAACACAAATGTTAGAACAGACAATCAAAGGCCAAATGCAAGCAAAATCAAAGAGGCTGGAATATATCCACCGGTTTCTATGTTACTCTGACCCGGTAAGAAGTATCCAGCACAGGTGCGTGTCATTGGACCCGGCTATTTGTTGAAACTAAGATCTGTTAGCTTAATTTGAAGTGTCCAAGTGTGACGTGTCATACCCATGTCGGTGCATAGAGTGTCGGACACAGATACTCGAGGTAATATGAATTGGAGTAACATAGTCACCATCCCACGTATAATGTCTTTTTTCTCCATCTTCTGTCAGTTAAAATTACTCTCCCGAGTTGGATCATCGATTTGTGTTATATACACAGTAAGAGTATTGAATTTAAATAAAAACTTTGGAAATAATATGAATTGATAAATGCGGAAAAGGCACCCTGAACTCACAGTGGCGTTAAAAATCCACGAGATTTGAGGAACATAGGCGACAGTTCCTCTGATAACAACACTATTGTTGGCCAGAGGGGGGAGCTCTCCAAGCATTGCTGATAGCAGTGATGTTTTCCCTTCACCGGTACTTCCAACAACAGCTACCAAACTGCCGTCTGATATGCTCAGGTTGATATTTGATAGAGTAGGTTTCTGTGCAAGGTAGTAATTGTGAATAAACAAATTCCACATGGAAAGAAACATCAATGTTCATGTGAAACGAATGTTACTTTTTGCTTCATCTGTATTCTAGTTTTCCTAGAGGATAAAAATCTATTTACATTCAAGATAAGCCTCGGCATCAAATAAAGTTACAATTATCAACAAGTAGCAAAGTCTTGGATCTGGTGCAAGAAGTGAAAAAGGGAAGTTTCGTGAAGAATAATTGTAAGAGTTTTCGAGTTATCAGGTGCATATGACGTGAACAATTAATGAATTTTGAAGCCCTTCAAGGTCAATGACAAGTTTTGGACAAGGTTTCTCATAACCATTTTCAAGGCAAATGAAAATCCCTGCACCATAGGAAATATTTTGAGAGAAATTGTATCCAAAAACCAATACTCCATTCCCTCTCCCCTTCTCTTCCTTCCCTTTCCCTTTATCCCCTCCCCTCTCTTTCCCTCCTATTTTGCTATCCAAACAAGGCCTTAAAGTAAGACTGAAAATTAACCTTAGAATCCCATGAGAAATAACCATTTTCAATTGAGATGGCTGGAAGCCCAGGCTCAGGAGATAAGTTGGCCATTATAGGTCTCTCTTCAGCCAACAATAGTTCTTCCATTCGCTGTAATGATAAGTTCGCGTTTACAACCTGTTAACAGAAAGTAACTTTTCATAAATAACACAGTACATAAATACTCCTCCCTCCATTTCACAATGTTCCTCCCAAATTACTTTTTGGGACATTTCTTATTGTTCCTCAAATTCTGTTTCGTTCCTATTTAAGCAAGTCTTGTTGAAAAATGACAAAAATTATCCTCGTGAAAAAAAACATAATGATGAGAAATGCCATCATAAAACCCATCATTAATTTATCATGATGACGCGAGCCCACCCTCCTTCCTTCCATTCTCCCAGTATCGGTCAACATTCCTTCTTTGAGTTCTTGCTCCACCCCCATCGACCACCAGTTTCATCAACAACACATCACCATCTAGAGGTGGCAATAGAGTCAGTCAAGTCGAGTTTAGGTTGGAACAACGCAGGAGGTACACTGGTAGAGTCATATCGGGTCAAAATACCCTTTCGGATTGAATCGGATTCGGGTTGGGTCATTATCGAGTCGGATCATCGCTGTGGTTGTAAGTTCTCAGATGGTTTTCTTTGGCAATATGACAGCCTTAAACCAATAAAGCTCTTATTTCAATTAAACCCCATTTGCAAGTGTTTTGCATTTAAATAAGGGTTTTTTGTCCAAAACTACCTTATATTTAGGGGTATTTGTAAAAAGACTACCTCACATTATTTTTTTTGTTTTCTACTACCTTTAAATAATGTATTTCTCATGACTTGTGCCCAACACAAATGAGAGGAACACAATGGAAAAGAGGGAGTATATAGCCACAACAAAACTCATGAAAAGGAAACAATAGTTCAAAAAAGAGGTAGCAAGAGTTATCTAGAAGTGGACTACAAAAAATAAGAGGGGGTGAAATTTGTTCCTGCTAGGATTCATCGACATAGCCTAAACAAATAGCTCCTTCAAAATGAAATGAGGCAGCACCTGAGTTATAATGCTTGGCAACATGGTAAGAGGCTGTCGTAAAAGGGTAAATAATGAAAGAGACGTGAAAGCTCTTGCTGGTGTTAGATTCCCACCAAGAAAAGTGAATATTCCAAAAGAGACAACCGCAACCACCGCTGGAATACTGTTTAATATGAAATTGTTTAGCTGCATTGAAGCCACAAGAAGGTATCAGGATTCAGGAAAGCAAAGCTCTTTCTTAAAAGATAAACAGCACCCCAGAGTACCTATTTTAAATGTTTAAGAAAATTGTATGTTGGAAATATATTTGAAACACGGGACTACAAACCTTAACATGTTTGAAAGGCACTACACATTTACTTAATGAAGAATAGCAGTTTCCATGTTTTATCGTCCGACATCCCCTAATTTATCAAGTGGTCATCAAATAATTTTCGTCTCATCATATGGAATGACTCCTAACTTTGAAGAATTTCAGCTAGTATAATCTACAAAATCTGTAGCTTAGAAATATGGCGTAAATATGTAGGCATTGCTTTGAACTTTGAAGGACCCAGAGGACTTGCCATACCACTACTAACAGAAAACAAGTTCTCGAATAATTTTGCACATAAGCACTAGCAAAAAAAGTCAAGATTTTAGTCTATTTTGGATAGAGTGTTTGCCATACAGCTCCAAGTGCTTGGGATTTGCGGAGCCATGACAGTTCATCAGCCCTCATCCACTGAACTTTTGATTGGAAACTATCCTCCCAAGCATAGCATCTACATGATTTGAAACTGAAATATCAGAATCTAACCGAGCGTAGCATCAATTTTCTAAACCAATCCATCAAAACATAATAATAACTTCAAGTGTTGATTAATTTTAAATTAAATGTTCTGCTCTGATTGAAAATTACTTCACAATATCCATTGCAGACAAAATCTCATTCATCAGACCAACCCTCTTGTCAGTGCGAACCAATCCCTCTGAAGAGAGTTTCTTCATTCTGCTGATCACAAGTGTCTGCAAACAAAATTAGTCCAAACAAGTTAAGCTAAATAAAAGGTTGGCTATATTATAATTTCACGCAACTAGGCCATCAGAAGCATGTTATTAGATATCGATTTCAGTTGAGACCCCTTAATCAGGCAACAGACCTAATATGGTATCACGACCTGAATTTAGATACCATGATCAGAATGAAATGGAATATACTAAGACACTCTTCCCAGCTAACTCGTCTATAATAGGAATTTCTCTTTTTCCTCATTTACCGTCTTTCTTTTTTAGTCTTCAATCCACAAACAGTCTTGCAGCAGTAAATAATACACCAAGTTTGCTTGTCAGCCCTCTTTAGGAGTAACAAGCAGGGGCAAAAATTGTTTTAAGTAAAATTTTAAGCTTAGGTTCATATCAGACAATATTCATCCCTGTGCTCTAACTGAAGACTCAAGTACTATGATCTGCTCCGTCAAGGCCAGACTCGTGCCATCCAGTAGATCTTTAGGCTGGTAGATTTACACTCTGATTATATGTACTACCCTTAATTTGAAGAAGAGCACGTATGGAACAGCAAAACTCTATTACTTCTATAAATAATGACCAGCTATGGCAGAAAATTTGATATAAAATCCAGCACCTTGCAGGTAGTCAGCTTCCATGACATAATATTGTCCTTTTATATTCATCCTAAATTCCTAATGTTGATCTTAGGTGTCTTTAATTTTGATATGCTACAGTCTTTAGGTACTATTTTAACAGAATGAAGTGTGGTAGATATACATCCATCAGTACAGGCCTACAAGCATTTCTTGTTTCAACAAAGTAGAGATAAGATTAAAGGAACACATTTATTATCTGGAATGAAAGACAAAAGTATAGAGCGACTTACTTGTATAGGGAACATACAAAGAAGCATAAGTGAACCGAATAGAGAAGCAACTCCGAGTTGTTGGTAGAGTAAAGCCATAGCAAGAGTGATTCGAAATGGAGCAGACCATAAATTATGAAGTTGTCGACAGATTTTCTGTACAAAAGAACTTTCACTAATGTTGTCTTTTCTCGATATCATTGCCAAAAATTTACTCCATTCATCTCATGGAATTCTTTAGATTTTGGTTAGAATTGGTTTCTATTGAGAAAGAAATGTTAAGTTTTTTTCGATTTGAACACGCAAAAGCTTAGCAAAAAAAATGTAAGGAACGGGAGAAGTTCCCGAAAAGAAATGTAAGTAATTGAGTGAAAAGAAGGGCGTATGATACAGTTATGAGGGCATAAGCATCCGTCTATATTCCTTGTTTTTAATTGTTCATCAGCGTAACCTCACTTAGGTTTCCTTAGGTATACATCTCTTATACGAGATTATAATAAGCGCCGGTTATTTTTAAAGCGGTACCTAGTTAGGAAAAGAATTACCATACAGGCCTTCAATGAGCCATATTGCAGTGCATGAACTATTAATGATGTAAAATTCCTATAGCAAAATATACATGCCTGAAGCGCATTAGCATCCGTGGAGATCATGTTTGTTATCTTTCCAGAAGGAAATCTCAATTGGCTATCATGTGTTAGTCGTAGTATTTTGCGAAATATAGCAGCTACCTGCAATTTAAAACAATAGCTATGTCAGAAGCACCTTTAACCTTCATAACCATATTCTAAATCCAATGAAATCTTAAGGTGTGTTTGGATACAAATTTAGGAGGGAATGGGAGAGAGGGGGATAGAGGAAAAAGGAGGGAAGAGGAGGGAAGGGGGAATGATGTAGGCATGTTTGGATACAATTTCCCTCCAAATCCATCTTTTGTTGGAGGGATTTTGATTTGCCTAGGAGCAGGGAAAATGGATCCCTACATTTCCCTCCCCCTCCATTCCTCTCCTACCCTTTTTGCTATACAAACAAGGAATCTTGTATCCCTTCATCTCCCTCCCCTCCCTTAAAATTCCATCAATCCAAACAAGGCCTTAGATTCAATCCTTATTGTAAACGGTAATTAAAACCACGCTAATGTCATTGTAAAGGTACAAATACTTGTATGAAACTTAAATTAACATCTCCAAACCACAATTGTAATCCTACTATAGGTAAAGAAATTTTTCAAGCTCAGATATGTTACTTTTGAACTAAAGACGAGTGACTTGAGTGGTCTCACACAATAAGACAGTTTCATGCGATATTAGTTGTTTTAAAATGTCATATATTCAGAAAAGCATGTGTATAAGGGCAACACCCCTCGATGTCGTATAATTGACATTACTGGTACAGTAGTACTTGTGAAAAAATTAAAAAAATGGAATGCAGAAAAGTTATGCTCTGTTAACCATCTCTCCTTGAAGAATCAGTTTGAGCTAGTTCAAAGATTCAAACTAGCTCATATATTCACGTATATTAGAAAATAAAATCTGAAAAGAGATGTGAAATGTTCTCCGGAATATCTACTAATCATTTGGAATCATATAGGTTTCAGACACTAAATAGAGCATCAAACAAAATTTAAAGCTATAGGATGGCTAATGAAATTACCAATGTAGATCTCAGCCTGAAACCAACTCGCATAACATTCTGAAAATACTGAGCTTCACAGAGTACACAGAGTGACTGGACAAACAGGATAAGGAAGTCAGTAACAGCTACAAAAGATGCAAATATTATAGCTTGAGAAGCAGGAGTCAAAACTAAATAGTAAAACACGTTCTTCAACACAGAAGATATGATATTTCAGGCATTGTTCGGAAAAATAGAAAGAAGCTATTTAAGCTGTCACGGTGAAAACATATCAGTAAATTAACTACAAAAATTATTTTCAAGAACAATTGATAATATTAAGCATTTTGATATGTATACCCTCACAATCAATATGTTATGAAAATTGATAATTCAACCCCATACTGTCTTTTTGTAGCGGGCCGCCACCTCTCTGATATCTTTGTACATTGGTGTCACCCCCTTGGTTTCTCTTGATTAATACTATATCTTACTTCTCAAAAAAAAATTATAGCAGCAGATATTCTAACAAACAATGCCATTTTTATTTCATTAAAACATTTGGAATCATAAGCACATTCAATTACAAGACGTAAAGAGATGAAGTGATTAGTGAATAACTGAACATAATCCGTATAGCCATCAATAGCATACAAAACTTACATTGAAACTTAGAGGAAGAGTCATACCACACCAATAAAGATTAGGAAGGCGTACACATGACCAAGCCAAACTTGATCTTCTTGCAGAGACTGAAGAGGGTGAAACGATGGTTACAAGTTCATCCATGAACGCTAGATATACTAAAAGAAAAAAAAAAACTATGGACTTAACTATTGCAATTCCAATGACAACATTTAACTGACATGGTGCACAGATTTCACAAAGAGCTAACCTGTAACAGATGGTCAAGTAGAACTGGGGCAATGAACTGTGAAAGATCATAACCAATCTACAATATGGTAGACAAGAGACCAATTAGACAAACCCAATTAAAGTGCAAAGTTAAATTCATAAAAGTGCTACTGTGTTTTTCGTAATACAATGAAAAGACCCTTCCTTTGATAATCAATTTATTTTAATAGCTAAAATGGAGACAGGGCTGGTCTTGGTATCACAGAAAGAGCATCAAGACTACTCCCATATTTCCTACATTTTGTCTATATTATCCCCTTTTGACCTTAGACGTCAATCCTTGTCGAATGTGACGATATTTTCTCTAATATACAATAGTTACAACTTTTGAGAAATAGTTGTTTTGATAAGTCAAACATGACAAGTTTTACCTTATCATATGTTTAGAGAGTTTACTGATCAAAGTTGACACGACATTAATTGGCCTCTAAAGTTAAATGGGGACAATAATTTTGCGATGAAGGTAATATTATTTGAATGGCACAAGTTACTTTGCTTAAAGGCCCCAACCCCTCAAAGCCAAGGGCTGCAAGGAAAAAGCACATAAGCTTCCATTTATTACGATACCCTTCAAATGCAGTTGTTACAGACTTACAGCAAGATATATTTTTACCTTAAACAAGCCACCAAGCCAAAACCTGTAAAATTTAGTGTAATTAACACTTGTCAATTAAAAAGGTCAAAAGACTTGAATACAATATCAAATATTAAAGAAGTAAAGTGGAACATACATTTTGCCAAAACTCCTATTTAGAGCTCTTAGAAGCCATGGATTGGATCTTTGGGATTCTTCAGCCCAATTCTTGTTGAACCTTGCAGGGAAACAAATGAAGCATGACTAGTATTAGAAAAAATGATACAACGGCATTCATCCATGAGGGATGGCGCCTCTGCCCAAGATTTAGATATCAATATGGTAAAACTCAACGTCAGAGGTATCAACGGAAAAGAAAGAAATAGAAACACAACACGGAGAACAAATGTGAGATTAAGGTGTAAACCTATTTATGAGTGTTTCGGTCTGGTCCCAAGTATCCAGCTTCCACACATCCTTTTCGGAGATGGGTCTTTGACACCCTTTCTCCAGCAGCGGGGTCATCCAACCATAGAATACTCCTAGCAAAGAACCACACGTGAAACCATTAACAATATCTTAGGAATTAGTTTTCTGTTACTCAAATCGAATATTCAAGATATCATCAATTGGGCAAAAAACAACATGGACAATGGCCCACAATCTCTTGAATTAGACTGAATGTTTCTAGATTACTGGAAGTGTAATTTCTCTATGGCAAATGAACAGGTTAAGATGAAGACTCGAGCAGATACTTCTATTGTATGTCATCTGAACCCTTTTTGCTTGAAAGAGAAATAACAATCATCAATCAATCGCACTTACTAGAGATCAGGCTTACATATCTCTCGGGACATATGTGTTCTCCGGATAGGAGTTCTTCATAAGCAAAATCATCAGAATCTTGGGCATTGACTAGTGTACAGGAAGGGAAAAGATCCAAACGTGGAACATGAAGAACAAGAAGGATTCCAAAAACAACCTACAACAAAAACATCAGCCGTCAAAGAAGATATGATTGCATGAATAGCTTATCATAATGAGTAGCCTTTGGAGCCATGTAGGTACTATCTTTGAGATGACACTGTTCACAAGCAGCTGCATATAACTAGTACGTCCTACAGATAAGCCAGCCCTATCAGGACACTTATTGCTCTTATGAATTACGATAGTCGATATTGTATGCCAAGTCAAGGCTCACACATTGAAGCAACATGTTCTCATGCTTTCTACTTGGTGGTAGCTTTCACAGTGGCAACCATTCATAAGAAAGCCAATTGAGTAAGTAACCCAATAGTGTTCAACCCAATTCTGCATTTCGAGTATGTTAAGGAGCTCCTCAGAGTCTCTCATCTACATAGCGTCCCTTTAAACAGGCTATAAGAGAAACTGCCATGAGCTACCCCTCTTTCATGATTATTCTAATACAAGGTCCATAGCATAAGTTAACAACAAACATAATGAATGAGAGAAGATGATTTTCACATTATATTAAATACAGAATAGAAAAAAAACCCTACTTAAGAAGCTGGGATAAAAGCATCGAATAAGGAGGGAGGCCATCTACAAACCTTGCAGAAGACAATGCCGAAGCATAAATATAGTATGTTCCTGTTTAAAGAGTAAAATATTAGGCCAATGATTAGTATCACAAATTCAACATAAAATTCAGGGAGGTAAAGAGAAACAAAAAACGACATCCCCTGATTTCTGGTAAGTATATATGGCTACATGCTACATTACTATTTACTAGAGACCTTGGTACAAAAAAAAATATCCGTTATAAAGCCACAAATCATTTGATGGATGCTTTCTTTCTTTCTAGATATTGTCATATTGGATCTCTCCAAACTAGTTGATCAAATTCCTAACAGATTTGACACTATTCATGATGTTATTTAAAAGTATTTCCTTAATAATTCAATCAGTCACCATTCAAGCACGGACGGATAGATATTGACTATGGCATTTCAGGTGAGAGCGGCTGGAGACCAAAATAGCAACCCAATGGACATCCTTCGCCCAGTTGTTAGTTTCAAGTTTATTCTATTTTTTCAAGAAGGGGCGAAGTATGGAAATTACAGAAGAAAAAACTCAACCTGCTGTAAATATCTTTCATCGAGTACATAAGACTGAGCATAACAGCATATCCCACCAAATCATAAATAACTCCAAAACGAATGTACCACTGAAACTCGTGAATGTAGACCTTTGTCTCCACAAGAAGCGTAACTAACAGCAGAGACCAAGAAAGTGCCTCTGTTATCAGTGTAACAACCTGCGGAGAGACATGAGATAATAAATGAAATTTGAATTGAGAAAAAGTAGTGAGATTCAATTACATTGCCTTGATTTGAATTTTTTCTAGAACCCAATCATTAGATTTAAGTTTAGTCTTTTCACATTGTGTCCTAAACATGGTTTAAATTCTCAGCCATGAAACCATATCAGTGAATCACTGGCAAACTTGTCCCAACCCAAAGCGATATGTACCCAAAGAAGTGCATCCGAATATACACTGATTCCCAAATGGACTCGAGCATACCAAAATTTTGCTTCCCTGAACTTCCCTTACCCCAAAATGAATAGATAATCACACTTGAAACCAACCCAAATCCGAAATGACCAGACCCAAACGTAAACATATGCAACATGTCCCGGACACAAATTGACCCGACTCATACCCAAATGACCCAGTTGCCTGGCCAGGTATAAGCAGCACCAACGACTTATCAAGAATTTGAAGGCTACTGAGAGTCTGAGACGACATATTGAGGTGGGGTATCAAGTGCAATGACCGAAATCCTGCAATGAACGATTCCAACATGAGATTTAATACCATGGTTCGCAGGCAAAACACAAAATGAATGAATCAAAACTCCATTTCGCAGGATAGACCATATAGAACTCAATCCCCAGTAAGGCAGGAAGACATCAGCATTTCAGATAAAGCGACAAATAAACGCCCAGTAGAATCATGCTGCACTGTCAATAAATTGCAAACACAACAAAAGAAATAAAATAACTTCATCCAGAAGATTCTTTTATCTACCAAAAAAATTCCATGAACCACTACAGGAAGTAAGAAGTCACCTCAAATGGAGCAAATTCAGGTACCCCATCCAAATCGAATACCGAAACATTTCGTAAGAATCGAAGCAATGGCTCAACAGCAAAAGCTGCAGCAAAAACAGCTAGCAGATAATTAAACCACTTTGATCTCAAACAAAACCTCCTACATTTACTACCCATCAAGGTAAGCCAAATCCTGTAAGCACACACTATCATCAGAGCAAAACTCGATACCGAAACGACAATGCCCATTTGACAAGGTACATAAGCTCCAAACCCAGTATCTCCCTTTCTTTCCCAAACCCCATTTTCAACAGGACGACAGTACCACACTAATGGAGTCAAACCCATTTCTTTGATCAGTGATTAACCCACTAAACTCTTTCAGACAATTCGTCGAACAGTTGATGGGCATTAAAAAAGACCGCCTTTTTAACCCCAGGAGTGATGAGAAATGATGGGGTAAATGAGAAATGGATGATAGGAAGGAAGCCATGCAAGTATAAATGGATGGAGTACAAGAGAGTGAGATAGGTATGAGAAACAAACAAGAGAAAGCAACAAGAAACATTTCTTAACCATGAAAATATGAATGGATGACGGTTTTTTGGTATACTCCTAATAATCAGTGATTAGCAGCTAAAAAACAGTAATCTCTGAGTGTAATACTCTTGAGTGATTGAAACTGTTGAGACTTGTCCAATCCCGAGTCAATAATTTACGTTTGCTTTTTAACTAATTATTTTTCCGAGTCAATAATTTACATTTTCTTCTTAACCATGAGTTGCTTTTTAACTAATTATTTCGCTCACGTAATGTCAAAAGAACACCCTAACTTAGGCTAGATGCATGTACAAACATACTCGTATTAGTCGTATCATACATTCATTCATACTCGTCCTATGCCAAAATATTTGACAATGACGATTAAGAACAAAGGCTCAAATGAGTTTAAAGGGATTACCTTATTTTTCGTACCATACAAAAAAAAAAAAGTTTTTCTTTTCTAAAGTTGATATTTAAAGTAGTTAAACTAATTGTCGTATGGGTACAAGTCGTAAAATTGATAACATACAACGGGATTTCAAGATGTGACCGAGTAAGAATGTAAGATGCTGTCGGGTGAGGCTCAACACCGGTGAAAAATCATGTATTAGTCCTAAGATTAGTTTACCTTGTCGAGCTACCATATGCATCTATTTCCAAATCGTAGGTGCATGTTTAAAGTATAACAA
>JAGPOY010004001.1:0-12455 GCA_018983105.1 Silene uniflora | reverse complement strand
TCGTTCTTATTTTGGGTCGGTTGTGAGCGAAATTCTTGTACTTGTTGATGGTTTGGATGTCGATTTTAGTTTCGTTTTGAGAAGCGGAAATAGGGCAGCTCATTTGATGGCACATTTTACTCCTATTGAATATTGTACGAGAGTTTGGGATGATTTGTGTCCGGAGTTAATTTCGGATGTTGTTGTAGACGATTTTATAATTAATGGTTAATAAATATCCCTTTTATCAAAAAAAAAAAAAAAACTATATAGAGAAGTCTTATGTTGTTATGGAAGGTACTCAAGTGCTATAAGTTAAGTTCATTTTTATGTGTTTAGTTGTAACTCATAGTCACGTGTACTCAAATAAGATCATTGTATGATTTATGCCTCAAATCTCAACCTATATTGCCCATCTTATTTAATAACAACAAAATAACTATGTTATACAATATACAAGACAACATAATTGAAATTTTAAGAAAGAATTCATGCGAAATTCTTGTACGAAAATCACTTTTTCATTTTTTCGTGATATATTTTATCTGAACCCTTCTCTTTTACGTATCTTTAACATCTGTTACAGAATCATAGTAAGAAAGTCGTTCAATGAATAATTGTTTACTAAAACAGTTAGTTCTCATGTGACGGATCGCAATGTCAGTGTCCTGCCAAATGTTAGGCTATCACTGCAGCTTGTCATTTGTAAGTTCCTGTAGAAAAGAGACAAAGAGTTTACCAAAAGTTCAAGTGGTTAAAAATGCTTTTATCCTCCTTTTTTTTTTTTTTTTTTTTTGATAAGGTAAGAAAACTAGGTTGATCCTCTTGGATATGACCAACCTATCTCATCCTTTCGAATGAGTAAGGTAAGTTGAAGCCACCGGCTTTCAACCCACCTCGAAATAGTTGGACATGAATGTCCAATAGAAGCCATGAAGTCAGCAATCTTGTTGGCTTCACGAAAGCAATGTTTAATTATCACTCCATCGAAGAAATGAAGATCTAATTTCACATCCTTGATAATACTAGAGATTTCCCACGGAATTTGCCAAATACTGCGAAGTGAGTTAATAACACATAAGTTATCACCCTCCACAATTAACTTCGAGATTCCTAAGTGTTTAGCCGCTAAAATGCTTTTATCCTCCTATTGTACATTTGACATGCCTCCAAATGCAAATAAGATCTCCTAAACAAAATGCAAGCACCCACTTAGATAGTCTTGTTCTCTGAAACACAGACAACATTTACTATACCAAACGTATTCTTTTAACTTTTTTGCTAGTCGTAAATCTGGGATCTACTTAAAAAAATTTAAAATCACAATAAACTTTACCATTAACGACAAAAAACACAATTACTTTGTAGCCATTAGTGAATCTTTATGAGTCGGTTTATGTTATTTTAATGTAAAATCAACTCATTTAGCGAAAAAACATTAAGCAATTATCTATTATGGGTCAAGGCCACTCTCACACCAAGGATTTGTTTGGCGAACAAATAAGCTTTTATTTGACTAAACTAGAGGTTATTTGACCAAAATTTTAGCTGGATTATTTTAGTTACTTATCCGATAAAAAAATTAACTAAAATAAAAAAGTTATTTGGAGTACCATGTGAGAAATAACCTATATTATTATATTATATATTTCATTTTTTATTTTATCTATCAATTTATAATATTAAATAATTATTATGTCAACTTCTTTTCAATTTATAATATTAAACTTGTCATATAATAATTTTAATATATAATCAGTTAACTTATTAACTCCTAATTTTCCGCTAGGTTTTCAGATACCTTATAAAAATTCAGATGACTTATAAAATTTAAGCCAATTTTTCAGATTTCAATTTCACTGCCAACTAATTTTGTCAAACAGAACCTAAGCTTATCATGCACTATGAGATCTTCTCGCATATAAATTTATGATCATCCGATTTAACCCGACTACCCAATTAATAGTTCTTGCTACTGATTTTGGTTATCAATTGTGTCAGTCATTGAGTGGTTCCATGTCATTGGACATGACATTACTAAATTAGCTTAATGAGAACCATACATCAGGAACATATATGAACCTCTTATAGGTTAATTAATAGGATAACATAGTGATGGAGCTAAACCAATAATGCATATACTACCAAAATTACATATGATATCTCTATCATCAACACTTTGGCTATGATCTCCTACCCCACCTAATCTTATAAAGGTGAAACATTTTCGCCCTTTCTTTTGAGCCGAAAAGAACTGAACTGAATAGAGTTGAGATGAAATGAACTGAACTAAACTAAACTGAAATGAATAAAGCTGAGCTGAACTGAATGAAGCTGAAAGGCCGTGTTCTTTTCGGTTGAAAAGAGCGGAACTGAACTTAATAGAGCTGAACTGAACTGAACTAAGAATTGAAATAAGCTGAAATTAAGCAAGAGAATAGAGCCTAAGAATTAATTTGAATAGAGCTGAGCTGAGCTGAGCTGAATTGAATGGAGCTGAGCTGAACTGAACGATAAGTTAGAATGATGCCGACAATTGAGTTAGTGAAGAAGTTTGTCAGGTAGTCAACTGGTTGTTGTTGTTTAGGTTACTCCAAAGAGTAGATAAGTGGCATGTAAAGTTGGTATATGTATGATGATAACTAACTAGAGAAAGCAAAAGTAGACAAACATATCAAAGTGGAATCCTAAGCTTCATATAGATAGCCAAACAGTATGAATGATGTATGATTGTCTCTTGTTTTAGCAAGTTGCAAAGCATCACTAATTGGGTCCACACACTAAACATCTGATATAATGTCTACATCTCCACCTTAAAATCACTCATACAACTCAAAGTTTCGGACTCGTCGCTTGTCCTTTGATATTCTCTTAAGGTTATAGAGTTACGGCGAAAGGATGAGGTTTCAGGGTGAGGGAGTGAGTGATGCATCATCGAACAATGATCAAGATATCCGAAAACTAAATGAATGCGTTCAAGAAAATGATCGGGTTTGGTTAAATCTTGGTTTACCTGTAGGAAAAGGTTCAGGTTCGAAAGAAGTTCCTGTTAAGACTTTTTCCTGCAATTTCTGCAGGAGGAAGTTTTTCAGTTCTCAGGCTTTAGGCGGTCATCAGAATGCGCATAAGCGAGAAAGAGGTGCAGCCAGAAGGTTTCATTCTCAGAGGATGATGTCGGTGATGGATTGGCCAGTTGGTTCACAGGTGCATCGGTCGCTTGGGGTGCATTCACAGTCCTTGGTACAGAAATCACAGAGAGAAGCGTATGCGGTTGCTGCAAGATTTAGAGATTCAGATGCTGAGCATAACAGCAGTTCTTGTTTCTTTATTGATGGCCACGCAAATGCGATGTGGCCAGGATGTTACCGGGTAGATTTTCAAGTGGCTCAACCACTACCACCAGTGGCTTCACCACCTGAATCAAACCTCGACTTGAACCTTAGACTCTGAGTTATGTGAAAATACTCTTTTTCACAACTCAGATTTTATGTCGAACATCAGAACAGCCTGTTTTAATGAATTCGATATCTGTAAATTCAACAATTAGAAGAGGAAATCTCAGTCCAATAAGTCGTATAAAGAAAACTGTTTGTAGTAGTCGCTCTCTTTGCTCAGCTCAACCCTTCTAGGATTTTTTTATGTGAAAATAGTAATTCTGCTTAAATCTATGGAAAACATCAGTGAAACAAAAGGCGAGTCCTCATGATGTTGATTGTTTCATGCACTGTAGTTTTAATAATCAGTTGACCTGATTATGTATATGAAGCTCTATTCTTTCGATTGTTTTCTCCCTCGTTATCACTACCTAGCCGTGCAGTTCTAATAGATTATTTGGCCCAGGAAAACGGAAACCAGCTGGTGTAGTCGAGAGTAAATTCTGCAATAAATACTAATACTGTACTAATGACACTGAAGTAATACAGCATTACAGGAATCCACTGGATAATGATGCTGATCATCATATGCAGCGGCCTCGATCAACTTGGACCTAAGAAAATGAATGATGTTATGTTTACAACTTTGACAGTTAACGAGATCTCCATCGTCAGCTAATAGGTAGCTACATTAGCTGAAAACAGTCGCTGACTCGCATTTTAGTTGCTACAGAACATGAAAACTGTCACGGACTCGAATTTTATCTAGAATTTACTTGTGAATAATTTTGTTTGATACAATTAGAAATGTAAATCTAATTTAAGAATACAATGTTGAGAAAAGCATGAGAAATATACCCATTACGAAGTTACGATGCAAAGATTCACTGTTTTTATCGTTTTCTCGATCGTCTAATCTCGTCATAAAAGAGAATAGGCTCTTAGCTCTTTGAATGTAAGAGCAGCCACATTGATCTTCACCTTACAATCCTCCTAGTAAAGAGGGAACCCTGCATCCTAGAAGTTTATAAAATATATTGCTCATTAGAGTCATTACTAACCGAGTATATGAGCTGTTTTAGATCCGTTTCACGCTTATATCCGTCTTAAATAAAAATGCGTTTGAATTTTGAAGAGATGTCATAATTCTCAAGCATTCAGCAGAAGGAAGAACACCTTAGCTGGATTATGTATTTTCTTTCCTATACGCTGAATATGCATGTGTTGGCCCAATAAACTTGGATCACTACACCAGCCCAATCAGTAGATGATTTGGGCTGATGTTAAACTACCCCAAAAGACTCATTCGTCTTCCCGAATCGAACTATTCAATTGTTCCGGATCAACATGACGTTAAAAACATTTTTTTTTTTGACAGCAATACATAGAGTAGCTTATAACAGAGCTTCTTGTGCAAGATTATGAGCTATCCTATTAACTCCCCTGGGACAAAAGCTAAGAGAACAACAGTGGAAATGAGATGCAATAGACTTAATATCCTTGATAATGCAGCTAATCGACGCGATCATCTTCTCCGCTCCAGCAACCTGCATAACTAAATTAAGACAATCCGTGACAAGTCTAATATGGAGGTGCCCTTCGTCATAGGCCCATTTGAGCGCTCTGAAAACAGCTTGTCCTTCGGCATGTAGGGCAGAAGAGGCAAACGTGCGAGCATGAGCAGTAGCTCTTAGCGTTCCATTACTATCCAATAAGCACCACCCCATACCAGAACTTCTACCATCTCTCCAAGCAGCGTCACATTTAACAGTGTAGATATTCTTACATGCAGTCCCCCCAATGATCCAAAAAGGAAAGGAATTTCTTATCCTCTTTGCTAAAGCAAAATCTGGAGAGATAACCGACAAAGGCACTTGAATAAGGTTCTCGTCTTTGCTACAAACAACCTCATTCATACTCTGAATGTCACCAAGAATAGCATTAAGAGCATTCATTGGCCAAGGGCGATGATTTTGGAAGATCATCTCATTCCTGCAACACCAAATTCTCCATAAAGTAGCTAAAAAAGGAAAGAGGAGGGAGTTAGGATCTGGGCAGTTTAAAAAATAAGAGATCCAGTTAATGACCCAAACCCTAACATCAATATCCACCCCATCTGTAATTCTAAGACCTAGAGGATAACCAAACCAAAGAGCCTTTGCAAAACTACAGTCTCTGAAGAGGTGAGTAGAAGATTCCACACAAAGAGGTGAGCCTTCACAAAGATAGCAGGAAGATCGCCAAAGCATATGTCGTTTTAGAAATTCAGAGCCCACAGGAAGGGCATTAGCCATAAATTTCCACAGGAAAACCTTAAGTTTATTAGAGATAGGCAATTTCCAGAGTTTAGATTTGCAGAATGCAACAATGGTTGCAGACATTCTAGAGCGATCAGTACCGGATATAGATCCATTATACCTGGTTAAAGCAGCAATATAATAACCTGACTTAACAGTGAAATCCCCATGTTTGGAAAATTTCCAGTAAAAAGAGTCATTCGAAGGATGACACGGGACGGATATAAGTTGCGAGGATTTTTTTCTTAATATCCTCACCAGGATCAAAGCCTAGGGAGGAAAGATCCCATCTCCTATGATTATCGTGAAGATCTCGAACCAGGAGGGTAGCATCAGAAGGAGTATCAACAAGCTCCCCACAAAGATCATGAAGACTATTACCCTCAATCCATCTACTCGTCCAAACATTAAGACGAGAAGAGGAGCCAATCGTCCAAGCAATATTGTTGTAAATAAGATCAGACCCCCAAATTAGGCTTTTTAGAGCCCATGAGGAAGATTGGGGAATCTTCCATCAATTTTGGAATAAAGGATCATTTTGGATACCAAGTTTGGGTCCAATGACTTTGCTAATAAGACTTTCTGGAGCGCTTAAAATTCTCCAAGCAGATTTGGCTAAGAGGGCTTGATTAAAGCATCCAATATTACGGAGACCAAGGCCCCCTTCGCTCACAGGCCTACTAAGGAAGTCTTACTACACCAGTGAATAGATTTATTGGTTCTAGTTCCATTCCACCAGAAATGCACCATCAGAGATTGAAGCTTTGATGTTACACTTATCGGTATGCGAAATACCGATAGAGAGAAAAGAGATAGTGAAGAAAGAACTGAACGAATAAGGGTCAATTTACCAGACGAAGAAAGAAGAATATTATTCCAGGAAGAGAGCCTACGCTTGGTATTGTCCACAAGAAATTTAAATAAAGCCCTCTTAGAAGATCCAATAGTCGTTGGTAAGCCAAGATAATTGCCAAGATCTTGCTTCGGTGCAAACTTGTACTTAGTCAAGCATTGCTTCACTGTGGAAAGTGAGCAATTCGGGCTAAAGAGGATAGAGGACTTATCTTTATTAATGCATTGCCCAGAGGCGATACAATATTCATCGATGATGTTCATAAGAAAATCCAAATCTCCATAGTCACCTCGAATAAAGAAGAGAGAGTCATCCGCAAATAATAGATGGGAAATATCCGGTCCATTCTTGCAGATCTTGATACCCTTCAAAAATTTGCCATTCTGGGCGTAGAGAATCATTTGAGATAGAACATCCGTTCAGAGCGCAAAGATATAAGGAGATAAAGGATCACTTTGCCTAATCCCACAGCAAGGCTTAAGATGTTCCAAAGGAACACCATTAATCAGAATATCATAAGAGACTGTTTCAATGGTACTCATAATAAGGTGAACCATAGAACCCGGTAAGTTTAAACTGGAGAGCACCCCTCTAATGAAGTTCCAGCTCAGTTTGTCATAGGCTTTACTCATATCCGTCTTAACCGCCATGATACCCTTCTTACCATAGCCCCTATGATTGATAACATGGATAATTTCTTGGGCTATGATAATGTTATCTGCAATGCTTCTATTAGGGACGAAAGCACTTTGGAAAGGACCAACAAGATCATCCATAACCCCTTTTAATCTATTAGCAATGCACTTTGTAACAACTTTCATAATGACGTTGCATAGACTGATCGGTCGAAATTCTCCAACTCTCTCCGGGCTATCAATTTTAGGAATGAGAATAATAAATGTTTTGTTGAAATCTTTAAGCACAGTGCCCGAATTGAGAATATTAAGAGCTCCGTTAATCACGTTAAAAACATTCATCCTTACAAAGTTACGAGTTACCCTCTCTCCATAACGATGTTATCTATTCCTTTATACACAAAGACATGCAAGGTATATGATAGATTAAAACATTCATCCTTACGAGTTACTAGTAATATAAAGAATTAAGGTGTAGTACCGTGTTCTATTGTACTCATTATTTTCAAAATGTTCATATAAAATATAAACCCGATACAAAATATACGATATAGAGATTAAATTTAGAACATATACTCACTTCGCCCCGGTTACTTATTCACAGTGGCGGACGCACCTATAAGCAACAGGGGTCCTTGGACACCCCAAAGTGAAAAAAAGTTGCAGGTAATTTGTGCTTTGAAGAGTTAAGGACACCATAAAGTTAATTGTGGGAACCCACATTTGACAACTATCAACGTCATTCAGTAAGTATACAACAAAAGTATTACTGTATATATTCGTTTACACTCAAAAATAACGCAAATTCTCATTTGTGACGGACACTATCCGTCACAAATAAGTGACGGATACCATATTCTCTCATAAAATACCCATCAAGGGTGAGTGGAGAAGCACATGGGGGTGCCCACCTTGTCCCCTCTATCCATTTCCTCTCACAAAATACCCGTCGTAAGATCCGACCCGTCGCAAGCAAGACCTACTGCAAAAATAATACTTATAATAAAGCTCATTTAAAATTTAAATAACAGTAGGTCTTGCTTGCGACGGGTCAGATCTTGTGACGGGTATTTTGTGAGAGGAAATGGGTAGAGGGGACAAGGTGGGCACCCCCCATGTGCTTCTCCACTCACCCTTGATGGGTATTTTGTAAGAGAATATGGTATCCGTCACAAGCTTGTGACGGACACAGCTTGTGACGGATAGTGTCCGTCACAAATGAGAATTTGTGTTTAAATAATGTAGGGATATGGTTAGTTTAACACATGTAAACTCTACCAATTGCATGTACTGTTATGGGGAGGTGGGACTGTAAGGCAATTTTACCATAAAACGAAATCTTTTAATCCGTAATAATCAATTTGTGTTTAAATAAGATTGTATTTGAATCTATTTTATAATTATATTATTATAAAACCGTCTTATACAAAACTAACTCTTCTTTTTAATCTAGTACTTTCGTTTTACATTTTGATTTACAAAACTATTCACGCAATTTGAAATTTCGCTTCACGATTTACATTGCAAAACTATATTACTTCTCCGTTCCATTTATTTGTTTAACTTTTATTTTGGAAGGATATTTTAAACCGAGATAAACAAATGATTCGGAGGGAGTATAAATTATTTCTAGTATGTGATTTAAAAACCAATTAATTGATTTTTTTTTTCTATTTTAGTAATCATTCCAATTTATACGGAGTAAATAATATCTGCGCCATAATTAATATGTATAGAATGTTGATATTTTAAAGGCATAAGAAAAGGGATACGAAAAAATATTGATCCGTAATTGACCCGACCCGACCCGACCCGAATCGGACATTCCACCTATCAAACTGGTATAAAAGGGACCCCGTAAAGAATAATTCCTGTATCCGCCACTGCTTATTCACCTATCTTTTTGGTGTCTCAGACAGTTATTTACCTTTTTATTCACTCTACAGCTCTACAGCTCTACAGCTCTACAGCCTCTACTCAATTTGGCCCGCCTATCAACGAAAAAGTATGAGATAATGATACAGACACTTCAAATCATCCAATGCCATAACATTGCTATCTCATTTTCCCTCATAAAAGAGGAACAATCAGAAATTAAGTTAGGTTCAAAATCGACCTTGGGCCCGAAATACAAATATTATCAACATCTTTGATAATGTTAATTTTCAAAGGAATATAACTTTCTTTTCCCCAAAAAGTTCATCCCAAAGCCCGATCGGGTTATGCTAAGTTCCGAAGAGTTCAAAATCGACCTCGGCCCAAAATACAAATAGTGTAAATTCGCATTTAGGGAACAAAATATACAAACTTCGCATTTACGGAATAAAATATACAAACTTTTACATCTTATGATAAAAAATAGAAACTTATCTTATAAAATATCACCATAATCACCCTTGATATTATACTTAACATTCACTAAACTGATTTTTACCCATTTTATAGTTATTTAATCACATTTCAATTTCAATTTCAATTTCAATCTTCTTCCACAATAAAAAAGAATCTAATATTATTACTTAAAATAAACCAATAACCAAGAAATCCACTTACTCAAGAACTTTAACCCAAATCAACCACCCATTTCTTTTAAATATTTACCTCACTTACCTCATTTACTTCATTTGTATGAATATTTACCCCCTTCCATAAACCCTAAACCTCATTTCCCCCCTTTTCTAATTTCCACCATGAACCCTAACCCTAATCAATTTCAATGGCGTTCATTTCCTTCTTCTTCACACAATTATCAACAACAATCCCTAGAACAACAGTTCAATAATCTCAGTCTCAATTTAATTCCAGAATCCCCAATTACTGCTCCAAATTCCGAACTTTTCCGACGACCTAATTACTACAATGATAATAATATTGTTGCTAATCACATACTTAGCAATAATAACTATTCCTATCAAAACCCTAGAATTATCCCCAATTCGTCCGCTACCGCGGCGATGAATAGGAGAAGAGCAATTAACAGTAGAATAGACGATGAATATCTAGCAATGTTATGGTACCTTCAAATTACTGGGAATAATCAGTTTACGGGTGCTCGTAACAGGGTTCGGAGTAATAATTATAATAATTATAATAATTCTAGGGGTAATTATAATTATAATCCTAGGGTTAGGAATGAGAATTATGGAATTAATTTGGGGATTAATTGGGAAGAATTAAGAGGAAATGTGGGAAATTATGTTAAGGATCATCAAAAGTGCAAATTAGTTCATCAAATGTTGGAGAAAGCAAATAAAGAGGAGATTAAGATGATAATTGGTGAAATTAAGGATGAATTAAGGGAGATTATTGTTACTCATAATGGTGGTCAATTTTTTCAGAGTTTATTGGATTATTGTGACGATCAAGATGTAACCCTAATTTTAAGGGCGGCTATGGTTAATCAGAGATACTTTGTGGATATTTGCTTGGATAATCATGGGTACTTTCTTTGAACTAACTATTGAATTACTTATTGATTGATGTTGTTTTTGTTGTTTGAAACCAGGTCATGCGAAAAATCGACTTTATTTGAATTGGTTATTTAAAGAATATCTTAATTTAGATTTGTGTCTCCAACTTTGAATTGAGTTTTTACCTGACTCAGAATGACTCAAGTCAAATTGGACAAGAATGGTATGATTCGAGGTTGACCAGGACCCGAAAATGACCTAGATTAAGAATTTGTCTGATTTTATGTTGTATGCGATTTAAGTTGATTGTGTGTTGTATGTTGTATAGGTCTCGTGCAATGCAGAAGTTAATCAAGAAGATCGATGGAAAAAATGCTGAACAAAAGTCAATTATTTTGTCAATGATGAAGGAAGTCATGTTGACCCTTATTACAAATATGAACAGCTATTATTTTGTCACTGAACTATTTTCTTCTCTCAAAGGACCAGCTGCATATGATCTCATTATGGTATGATTTATAATCTTCTTTTCTCTAATTAAAATTTATACGTAAATCATTATAGCTCATTCAGATTTTCGTAATTTTTTGTAGATATTTATTGTAAAACTGTATGGTGTTTTATGTTATTATCTTGATGTACAAGTAGTTATCATATTCATGAAGCTGTTTTCTGTACTTACTAGTATTATACCCGTGCAAATTTCACGGGATTTCAAAATCATTCTTTATAAAGGTATAAATAAAATAAGTTTTAAAATAAAGCAATAAAATCTTTCTAAATTTTAATGAATATTAAATTACCAATCTAAAAATTGAGTTCTAAAGCCATATTTAAATTTTTAGAGTTAAATTATAAATTTTATTTGTAATTAACGTAAATTATAAATTTTATTTGTTACTACTTTGTCTTAATATTCAAGCAATTTCAGGAAAACTCGATTTACATATGAAACAAAATTATTTGGATGAAAATAAAACAAAATTAATAAAACTGAATGGGCCAGATTAACGTAAATTATAAATTATTATGGTATGATTTATAATCTTCTTTTCTCTAATTAAAATTTATACGTATATCATTATAGCTCATTCAGATTTTTGTAACTTTTCGTAGATATTTATTGTAAAACTGTATGGTGTTTTATGTTATTATCTTGATATACAAGTAGTTATCATATTCATGAAGCTGTTTTCTGTACTTATTTTGGTGAAGAAATGTCGTCTTTCAATAAGAAATCGACATATTGTAAAACTCTTTTACCACAGACCCGTTTTGATTAACTTTTCTAGTACAATGTTAACAAGTGACAGTGCGAGCTAGACTGTGAAGTTGTCAACCCAATTCCTTTATACACAGAAAAAACTCAATTTTTATTATCGAATTTATATATTACATGTAAAACATAATTTCGAATTTTTGATACAAACTTATAATGGCGTCTTAAGACCTCATAGTTATGTCGTATGTAGGCTCGTAGTAAAAATGTCTAACGATAATAGCTAATAATACTGATTTTTCGAATTATAATTGTCTTTTTGTTTGGATGTAGCCCCTTTTTGATGATATAGCGGATCATTTTGCGGAGATAGCCGTAGACAAATTCGGATGTTGTGCGTTGCATATATGTCTAGAACACGGTCATAGGGGTCCTCATCGTGATCGCATTTTGAACAAAATCGTTTCTCATGCAGTGGAGTTGTCCCAAAATGATTACGGGTATGTCCTACTCGAACTTAAATTTGTAATTTTGCACATTATTTCTTAGTAATCGTATTTCTTAGTAATCGAATGCATTTTTTTAGGGATACCTGTTGTAGGTTACCTTCTCATATGTGAGAGCAATCCAAATACTCGTATATAACTCACGTATAAAACTGTCTTATACGGAAAAATTGTCTTATACG
>JAGPOY010003999.1:2658-15116 GCA_018983105.1 Silene uniflora | reverse complement strand
CAAACATATTTACCAAAAAAATACTCCGTAGCTCTGAGCGTACAAATGTCGTACGTAGTACAACAATTAATTGTAGTGCTCCATCTAGTGATTTTACGCAGTACATGAATTAATAACCCCCCTTCCAATTAAATAATCTATGGTCGGCAATCCACGGCAACCACCTCCCCACAACGTCGACAATAACAGTTATAGGATGGATGAAATTAGAGGAGAAAGGGTGTGTAAATTTAGAGATACTCCGTAATAGATTAGAGAGAAATTAGAGAGGGAAAATGGGAGGGGAAATGAGAGGGGTATAATGGTCAACAATATACTGCGATGAGTAAAATATGTACTGCTTAATATTTTGCTCAGATTTATGCAGTATTTATTATATTCAAATTTAATAATTTGTTGTAATTAACGACGTAATTAAGGCTGAAATGTCACGTGTCGCATCCACGGCGTTTCAACCCAGTTTTATATATATATATAAGATAAATAAGATTTTATTCAAAAATGAACAAATCTTGTAAAATTAAGCAAGTGCAGTTCAATGCTCTGAAGCACTGTTTGTTGGTGATAGCCGACAGACACGAGCTAAGACGATTCATGTATCACAGAGAAGGATCTAGATAGTAAATACCAAGTAAAACTCGCAAAGGAAAGGAACCATGAACACCTACGCTCTACAAAGAGACTGAGGAGTGAATATGTGATTGATATCCTTTAAACAAGTTAACAGCAGAATTTCCGACTTCATTAGCTTCATGGTTTATCATACTTCAGCAATTCCATAAAAAAATAATACTAAATACACCCGCCTCAATGGGTTTTCTCGAGATTTCTCAAGTATTTACACAAACTATTTAAGAAAATACATCTTTCATGGAATGTATTAATTCAAAGATATTAGCATTTGATCTCAGACGTCTCTAGATATGGAGTAATATTGACAGTAAAATTTCCCATCACAGTTCTTAAGCTACACTGTTATCTGAGCCAGTGAGCCGGGATTGTGATTGTCGTCTTAAAAACTTGTAGCTCACTGTGACATTCTTCAGTGCATCTCTGCAGAATTGATGTGAGACCAATATTCATTAACAAGTTTGCCAAATAGAGAACCTTCCGTATTCATTAGCTTCATTGGTTCATCAAACTCCACCAATTTCCCTGCACCAAAATTGGCATTCATTATTGCACACATTATTTTTAACTAAGACAACTGATAGACTTACAGAATATATTTAGTAACTCACCATCACTCATGGCAAGAACCTTTGTGCTATCCATGACAGTCGGAATTCTGTGGGCAACAGTGATTACAGTGCAGTCACAAAATTCTGTCCTAATCGTTTTCTGAAGAATCATGTCTGTTGTATTATCAATAGATGCAGTGGCTTCATCAAGCACTAGTACTCTGCTTCTCCTCAGCAAAGCGCGGCCTAGACAGAATAGTTGTCTTTGTCCCATGCTCCAATTTGATCCGTCCTCCAAAACTGACACCAAATTTTTCATATTAGCTCACTTTGTTACGTGCTGTGTTATTTCTAATCACTCTGAACTTTAACCATTAATCTTTCCAAAACGTAGTAGTTATCATATACTGTAATAAAAAAAAAAACCGGTCCAAGTTTATATTAATGGGGTAGAGAGAGTACCAGTAAATATTGGAGGATTTACCTGTAGAGTCTAAACCCTGAAATTTCTCTTGCACTGATTCTTTAAGTTGACATTTTCCAAGAACCTTCATAGTATCAAGGCATTGTTCATTGTACGAAGAAATGTTTATATTCTAAGGATTATTACTGGATATTCTGAAACTTACCTCCCAGATTTCTTCATCAGTGTGCTGACATAATGGATCCAAGTTAAACCTAACAGTGCCATTGAAGAGAGTAGGATCTTGAGGTATGATACCAAATCGTGACCTTAGGTCATGAAGACCTATTCGGGTTATATCAATCCCATCAACAATTATTTTGCCCCGAGTTGGTTCCACTAAACGAAACAAGGCTCCAATTAAGGTAGTTTTCCCGCTACCAGTCCTACCTACAATGCCTATTCTATCTCCACCTTCAAACGTGCAACTGATTCCTCGAAGAACCAGTGGCGCATCTTCCCTATATTTTATCTGTACCATACATCAGAAGGTTAGTATCCAACCTTCTACACCAATCAAAATAGCGATTCAAGTCATTCAATTGCTCAAACTCATTACCTGCAGATCACATATCTCGACTTTGCCGACAGTTGGCCAGTTCATTGGAGGCCTGCTATCTTCAATGACTTCAGGAGCTTCACTAGGCAAATGCATGTACTGATTTAGCCTTTCGACAGAAACTATATTATTAGCCAAAATGCATTGGTATTGGATTGCAACAACCATGGTGTTGTTCAAGGAAAGACCATACGTTAAGGCCATCCCAACAAATCCTGCATGATTGCTATTATTAGAATTATGCTGGAGGAAAATTTTCTGACCAAGAAACTAGTGTGCGGGGGATTTACCAGAGCCAATAGTCGAGGGAGGCAGCAAAACCATGCACAATGCGACTGATGAGAGTACAATAGCATTTAAGGTCTCCACCCTCTGAATAAGCCATTCATTAGCTGCAAAATTGTGCAAGAACGGGCTTGAATTTCTGTCCACGAGATTTAGATTCTTTGCAAAGAAACGATCTTCCTCCTTGAAAGCTCTAATTGTCATGGCCCCAGATATAGATTCTGCTAAATTGTTCGCAACTTGAGACTTTGTTGTACCCTGGATTCTCATCAGTTCCTTTGCAGTTGCTAGGTAGTATCTCTGTTCACAAGTTTGACACAAGTTTTACAAAGGAAAAATCTATAAGAAAAAAAAGTCGCACGACAGTCAAGTACGTAGTCATTTACCTGCAGCCATATTATCATGTATATGACTGGTATATAGACAAACAAAACTTGCGGAGTAATGGAAGCCAATAGTGCTAGATTTCCAAATACGAGCATAGTAGGCGCAAGGATAGATAGAATGTTGTAACAGATATCAAGATCGACAATGTTCAAATCCGAAGTGACCTGCAGAATTCAAGGACTACCATTATAACAGTTCAGTATGCCTACCAACTCGTATAGTAAATGAGAGTTATGGTATTTGCGGTAAATTATACTCACCCGACTTAGTATCCTTCCAAGAGGTGTGGAGTCGTAGAAAGACACCGGTGCTTGAAAAAGAGAGTTCAGTAGCTCAGAAAAAAATGATTTTGATGATTGCAACCCTACCATAAACAATGCAAGAGATCTGACAGGTACAAATAATAAAGAGCAGATTCCTATACCGAGGTAAACCACAATCAGTTTTGGTGGACTAATACGAGGATTATCAACATTTGCCGCCATCCAGTAGTTTTGCGCTATTTGACCCACAACAAATATCAGTTGAAGGATAACAGCACATAGTAGGTACATATAGCTCTTGTTAGTTTTCAGGTACATCAAGTACGTTTTAAAACCAGTGTTACCCATGTTCCGTTCTTCTTGTTTGATAAACTGATTTCCATTCGATGCTTCTGACAGTTTCTCAGCATAAATCATAGTCCTTTCATCAGGATAGGTTTCTTTTCCAAATATGAAAGTTCCACCTAGCCTTTCAGTATCTGCAGTCTTTTTGTGTGCGTTCACAAGGTCTGAAAATTCTGATGACGAAGCTAGTAACTCGTTATAATTTCCTGCTTGCAGAATTTCTCCACCTGACATTAGCTACACACAAAAACATTTATCTGAACGTCTCTTTGGTTCGGAAATATCAACAAGAAACTTAAGAATCTGAAAAACAATGATGGTCTTACCAGACAACATTCAAATGCAGGAAGAAAGTCGACTTGGTGTGTGACAAGTAATACGGTCTTTTCAGATAGAGCTTCGATGACATATTCCTGCCATCATGTTAAATTATATTCAGGAATGTACAGTGTGCGCATCCACAGCACTTTGGAAATAAGAAGTGAAGATTGAATAGTTACTTTGAATAGATTAGTTGCAGTGTGCGCATCCACAGCACTGAACGGATCATCCAGAAGATATATATCAGCATCTCTGTACAGTGCTCGAGCTAGTTGAATTCGCTGCTTCTGGCCTCCACTCAGATTAACCCCTCTCTCCCCTATTTCAGTCAAGTCGCCATAAGGAAGAAGCTCGAGGTCCTTCACCAATGAACATCTCTGAAGCGTATCTTGGTACCTAAGCTCATCCATTGCACAACCAAAAAGTATATTCTCACGTATTGTCCCTGACTGGATCCAAGCTGTCTGAGAAACATACGCTATTCTCCCATTAACCTCAACCTGTAAAAGGAAACAAATAGAAACATGAGCAAAGGTTTTGCAGGAAATGCATTTCAAGAATTCGGGTTGATGAAACTTACTGTTCCCTCTTTGTATGGCACTTCTCCAAGGATTGCTGCTAATAGTGTTGATTTGCCTGCGCTAACTTCTCCACATATTGCTATCTTCGCACCTCGTTGAACTTCTAGAGATATATTTCTTAGTGTTGGCTTTGATTGATTCATTTCCCAGGAAAGATTTACCGATCCCATTCGAATTGCATGATTTGAGCTAATAATATTGCTTTTATTTCTGAAATCAAGCTCTGGCTCTTCCAGAAACCTTGCAATTCTAGTAAAAGCAACTGATGCTTGAATCACTGCATTGATAACATCTGAAATCGCGACCATAGGATCTTGCAACAAGCGCAATGTTGCAAGAAAAGTGAAAACATTACCAGCATTTAGTGGAACTCCGAGGAAATAACAAGCTGCAAACGTAGCACCAGAAATTGGTATAGGAGCGGTCCAAAAGAGAAAATTGTAGCACACAATTCCCAAATACACTCTTAGTAACCACTTATACTCTTTGTTCCTTAAACTTTCTATCGTGTTCTTGAAACGAGTCTCCCAGGCATAAAACTTGAGTACCTTCATGTTCACCAGAGCTTCAGAACAAGCTTTTAGGCGCTCATCTTGCGCAACCATCAGCTTAGTCTGGAACTTGTGCTGTAATTTCGCTAGGGGAATGTTACAAAGCACTGTTAAAATAAGGACTACTAGCGATGCAATTGTTGCAAGTCCCACCAAATTTATCAGAATTGCTATTGCAATGCAAATTTGGAGGGTTGTAGTCCAAGTCTGGTGAAACCAGTAAGGGAATTCACCGATTCTGTGAGCATCGATGGTGACATAACTCATTATCTCACCTCCTGAATGGGTTTTCCTTGCATCACTTGATAGTCTCAGTTGTTTCTTGTAAATTAAGGTTGAAAGTAAAGACCTCAATTTATTGCCTATTACTCTGCTGCGGAAGTACCACTGTCTTCGTGACAAAGATTCCATGATCTTCAGAAAGAATAGTGAAATAGCCAAAACATAACCCTCGTACCTGAATGCCGTGTTTCCCACAGAAACTTTAATAAAGGAATTTAGTAGTATAGGTCCTGCTGATAGAGTGAGGATACTAATTAAGGCAAAGATTCCCGAAATCAGAATCTCTCGATGATGGCAAGCAATTATTGTCCAGAGAAGTGAATATGTGAATGATGTATCTTGATCAGTCTGTTTGATAAGCTTGGTCATAAATTGTGTGTAACAGGATTCTGCTCCATCAGATTCATGGAATTCGGGCATGTCCTCATCCGAAAGAGTCTTCTGCTTACCCAATTTCATCAAAGGGTTCAACCACCAGAAGGATATCTTACTGAACCAATTAGCTTGTGAAAATGGAGTAAATTTCGGATCTACTTTAACGGTGCTGTCATCCTCGCCAGTAAGAGCCGTGTAAAGGGTATTTCCACTAGCAATCTCGCAACTTGCTTCATCTTTGTACCCCTTGTAAGTATTAAAGACTAATTATATTAGGAAAACCTGATTCAATATAAATGACTAGATGAAAGACGAAATATTTATATGAAATGCTTTGGAGCTAGGTAGTTAGGATTCTACTCTTCCCCCTTACAGTAAGTACTCAACAAGAGCAAACTTTCTCCTAGGAAAGACGAAATATCTAGCGTAACCTAAAGTGTCACTGTTTGACGGTTAGCTATGGAAATAAGCGCGAAGAAGGATAGAATTCCTGTAGACAGGAAAGTGAAAGACAAAATTCTCAGGAGTTTTTTGAAAAGTGTTTCTTTTTTTTCTTAGGCTTGGTGTTAGAACCACCACCAACTATGCGAGTCCTTGAGATAGACGTACTACCCACCGGCCACCAATGAATAGGTGAAGAAAACCAACCGGAAAACATATTTGCAAAGCTGACACGACATGTATTAACTTTCTTAGAGAAAGTCGTGTGTAAATCATGCAACATAAAACCAATGCAAGAAGCAACACATCAAGTACTACTGTTACAGACTCACAGTATGGTTGACAGATGAATTCGGATGACCGACCGATAAGAACTTAGGACGACTTACCTCTTTTGAGCATTCAGACTTCCCAAAGAACCGACTCCACAAATTATCCATCACCAGTGTTTAGCTCAGCACTCTTCTGGAAATCCTACATGAAAATATACGTAAATTCAGTACTAAAAACGACGACATCATTTATTCATTTATCCCGTAATTGTCATCTGAACAGGTAAGATCGAACATAAAGAGGAAAACCTTACTCGTGAAATGCTATGAAAATGGTGCTGAATGAAGGTGAAAAGTGTGAGAAAAGCTGCTGCATTTTATACTATATTGCTCAGTAAGTCGACCCATTGCCCGCCTGCCCGAGACAAACTATATCTCTCGCACACGGTAGGTAATATCTACTGACTTTTGAAATAAAATTGTTTGTATTGTAGTAGTTGTTTTAAAGCATATATTTTTGCCAAATAATTACTTAAATGATTACGAGTATTAAGTAAATATAGCACGTACAGTCGTACATTAATTTAACCTTGCCCAAAACCCTTATTTACCCGAACCCTCAAACTGACCGAACCCTGTTACCAGCTCGACCAACCTAAAATAAATCTTTCACTAAAATAAGCATGCTAGTGTCACACATGATACGGTGACGAAGTGTCGGATAGGGTTATTTTCCGTTAAGTTCTCAATTATTCGGCCTAAAATTTAGGGCCGAGATGTCGTGTCAGACATGAAACACACAATTAAAGTGACGTGTGGCCGGGGGACCTGATAATGTAGATCTCGACCAAGTCAACAAATGGTTCTTACACTGCTGTTTTCTTCCCATAATTAAAGTGTACTACTGATTTGTTTTTTTACATAATGAAACCGTCTAACAGTGTAAAACCGTCTCATGCAATAATCACTGAATTAAGAATACTGAGCTCCAAAACACATGTATCAGGAAGAATTAAGACAGCTATTACATCAACTTACCAAATCCATATTATAAGCCAGTAAAGGTCAAGTGTACCATCTGAGTTAGTAACTGTAACATCAATGTTAATTCTATATCAGCTGCCTTTTGACATCACAAAATCTCTTAACATTCAGTATTAATAATAGAGTAATAAGATTGCGACTGTCGTCTTGAAAACTTGTAGCGCACTCGGATTTTCTTCAATGCATCTCTGCAGAATTGATGTGAGACCAATATTCATTTACAAGTTTGCGAAATAGAGAACCTTCCTTGTTCATTAGCTTCTTTGGCTGATCAAACTCCACTAGTTTCCCTGCAGCAAAATCGGCATGCATTATTGAATACATTATTTTTAACCAAGACAACTGATGATAGACTCTTACTGTAGTGTAAAATATTTTACAACTCACCATCGCTCATGGCAAGAACTTTTGTGCTATCCATGACAGTAGGAATTCTGTGGGCAACAGTGATTACAGTGCAGTCACAAAATTCTGTCCTAATAGTTTTCTGAAGGATCATGTCGGTTGCATTATCGACAGATGCAGTAGCTTCATCAAGCACTAGTATTCTGCTTCTCCTCAGCAAAGCGCGGCCTAGACAGAATAGCTGTTTTTGTCCCGTGCTCCAATTTGATCCATCCTCCAAAACTAACATGAAGGAGGCGTATTATTTTAAATTGGTACATATCGTACAGATTTTGAAAAAAACTGATCAAACTTGAAATTATTTGGACAAATATAAATTAGAGGATTTACCAGTAGAATCTAACCCCTGAGATTTCTCTTGCACTGATTCTTTCAGCTGACATTTGCCGAGAGCCTTCCAAGCGCAAACATTAACATCAGTTCTTCCCGGATATCCACATTTTAAGAATTCTAATGATTATTACTTGATAAATTGATAAACTGAAATTCACCTCCCATATTTCTTCATCAGTGTGCTGACATAATGGATCCAAGTTAAATCTAACAGTGCCGTTGAAGAGAGTAGGATCTTGAGGTATGATACCAAATCGTGACCTTAGGTCATGCAGGCCTATTTGGGATATATCGATCCCATCGACAATTATTTTTCCCTGAGTGGGCTCCACTAAACGAAACAAGGCCCCTATCAAGGTAGTCTTCCCACTACCAGTCCTACCTACAATGCCTATTCTGTTTCCACCTTCAAACGTGCAACTGATTCCTCGAAGAACCAGTGGTGCACCTTCCCTATATCTTATCTGTACCATACATTAGAACTTTAGCATCCAACCTTGTAGATCAGTAAAAAAACTAGTAATTAAGTAGTTTGGTTGCTCAAAGTCATACCTGCAGATCACATATCTCGACTTTGCCAATAATTGGCCAGTTCTTTGGAGGTCTGCTATCTTCAATGATTTCAGGAGCTTCACTAGGCAAATGCATGTACTGACTTAGCCTCTCAACGGAAACGATACTATTAGCCAAAATACATTGAGATTGGATTGCAAAAACCACGGTGTTGTTTAATGAAAGACCATATGTAAAGGCCATCCCAACAAATCCTGCAGAATTGCTAGTATTAGAGTTATAGCTGGAGGTAAATTTGCAGACCAAGAAGCTAACTTGTGTGGGATTTACCAGAGCGAATAGTCGAAGGAGGCAGTAAAACCATGGAAAGGGCAACTGACGAGAGTACAATAGCATTTAGGGTCTCCACCCTCTGAATAAGCCATTCATTAGCTGCAAAATTGTGCAAGAAAGGGCTTGAATTTCTGTCTAAAAGATTTAGATTCTTGGCAAAGAAACGATCTTCCTCCTCGAAAGCTCTTATAGTCGTGGCCCCAGATATAGATTCTGCCAAATGGTTCGCCACTTGGGACTTTGTTGTACCCTGAATTCTCATTAGTTCCTTTGCAGTTGCTAGGTAGTATCTCTGATCACACGGTTACCAGACTGATTACTTTTAAGACATGAAAAATGAAACTTTTGATGAAAATAGTCTGTTTGATCAAACCAGTGTCCCCTACGTTCCTTTCTTCTTGTTTGATCAACTGGTCTCCGTTAGATGCGTCAGGAGCATAAGTCTTAGCCTTTTTATCAGGATAGGTTTCTCTTTCAAATGTGCCAATCTCAGCTAGTTTTTGAGTACCTGCAGTCTTTTTGTGTGCGTTTACAAGGTCTGAAAATTCTGATCTTGAAGCTAGTAACTCTGTATAATGTCCTGCTTGTAGGATTCTGCCGTCTGACATTAGCTACACGCAAAAATAATTGATCTTGATCATTCATTTACAGTTATTGACTGAAGCTGAAAAGTTTCTTATAAATGATGCCTTACCAGACAAAATTGAAATGCAGGGAGAAAGTCAACTTGGTGTGTAACAAGTAATACAGTCTTTCCAGTTAGAGCTTCCATGACATATTCCTAGCACCATATCGGGAAAGTCAACATTGAAATGCAGGAATGTACGTAAACTTCACAAAAGAAGTGAAGATTGAATCATTACTTTGAAGAGATTTGTTGCCGTATGCACATCTTGTAACAGCCCTGGATTTTCAACCACAAAATAATAAAACGAATGTCGCTGGCCACACTCACCCAAAGTCCACTTCTCAAAATCTCAAATCTACAATCTACAGAAGTAGCGTGTTTCAATACTAGTCCCGTCAAACAAAGTTAGTCGCCAAATAGTCTTCATCATAACTCGCTTTAAGCTGGTTTCTTCCACAAAGTTTTTTTTTCTTTTTCACATTCATATACTTTAAATAAAATGCTACTCTATGCACTATATACCAATGTCATATGAACTCAAAATTTATATCACACCTAAAGAATTATATTTATAGTACACCACCAATTAAAATAGATCAATCATCAATACATATACCTCAATATCATATTCCACGATATCCTATTGCCTTTAACCTTCATTGTGTATCCTCTATTCAACGTTTTTCCCATCATATTATGAAATTTTTTTTTTTGATAAAATGTACTCCCTCCAAGTCTGCCTATAGTTCCCCTTTCATTATAATACTCCTCACATATAATAGAGAAAGAGGAACTATAGGCAGACTTGGAGGGAGTAAGTATTATATATCAAAAAGGTAACCATTCCGCACAGGCGATACAAAATATGCAAAACCCGTACACAACGAAAATTGGGCCCAAAAGTCAGGCCCAAACTCTACCAAAACCAGACAAATTGCCAGGCATACAAACCGACCAACAAAACCTGATATCACAAACAGATATACTCAAATCCTCATCTCCGCTTCATCTTCTTCCTCGCACCATCTCTCCTCAGGCGGATGCAAGAGCTTGTCTATCCATCCCAGATCCGCTCTCGAGCACTTCTCCCACCTAGATCGTCCTATCCTGCATTTTATCTCATCAATGATGGTTCGAGCAAGGTGATTCGGTCTCACCAAGGTAAGCTCATGTCCACTTACATTCCTCTGTCTCCATATGTGGTAAATACATGCATTGATCACAGCATCTATGATGTTTAGTTTCTTCTTACTCTCATATCTGTTCATCCTCCATTGTAGAATGTCGCTCCTTGGAAGCTGTAGACCTAACCAGTCGCCTACGAGGGCGATGATTTCACGACTGTACTGACAGTCAAAGAAGAGATGTGTGATGCTCTCCGTCTCTACTCCACATACACAACAGGTATCAGCGTCACAAACCCCCAATTTGTGTAATTTGTCTTTCGTATTCATATTGCCATGATAATAAATCCATGAAAGAAAACTGTGCTTAGGAACATTTATTTTATTCCAAACCATGGGGTACCATATCACTTCATCACCTTTGATCCGCAGAAAATCATAGCCTTGAGCTATAGTATAAGGTTGGCCTTCATTCCATGTTTGCTGCTGATAAGCCTCGTATAGTAATATCCTGACCTGACACACTTTCCTCCAGTACCAAGAAGAGTAGTTGGTGGGGGAGTAAGTGAGCCAATCAGCACCCTTAAGATAGATGCAATTCACCCATCTAACCCACAGTGAATCTGCCTTAGAAGCCAGCCACCAGACTAGCTTTCCCACTGCTGCTCTATTCCACACTGAATCATCTTTGAGTCCAAGACCCCCTTCCTTTTTTGGCTTGCACACTTTCTCCCATGACACAAGAGGGGACCTCATAAAATCAATTCCCCCATCCCATAAAAAATTCCTACATATGCGTTCAATGTTATAGATAGCACCAGTGGGCAGTATGAAAGTTAACTTCTCCTATTTCTCCTATTTCTCATGAAAGTTAAGTCCATCACAAATCCATTAGGTCAATAATGTTCCCAATGGTTTACCCTGTTGCTTTTCTTTTCCAAATTTTTTTCTTATATACTAGATACGTTTAGACTATATACCTTTACAAGATTCAAAAATTTTCATGGTTCCCCATCACATCATCATACTCCAAAACATCGTTTACAGCAAGCCTCTAATAACCCTTAAATATCATGTACATATAACAAACCTCTAATGTTTGTCAAACATTTATCTCAAAACTTTAATCACTAAGAAATGATACTTGATCATCGAGTCACCTGACCACTCATGTGTATACTTCTCAAATAATTATCTCATTTTCATCTCTTATTGACAGGTCTCTAAAATCTCGCACCTATATCATCTAGTAGATTTCAAGATGATCACATATCATCAATCTCATCACTAAATTGTAAGATTTATCCTCGAATGATAATTCTTTTCATAACTATCTCACACTAATATTAACCTCCTTCCTTAAGTAGGAGATCATTGATCTATATATAATGAACTTTTCCGAACATACACCCTATTGCGAGGGTAAAAAAAAAACACAAATTCTCATTTGTGACGACACTACCCGTCGCAAGCTTGCGACGGGTCGAATACATACCATTTAGATAGGAAATGAGTCGGGTAGAAAGTGCTAATGGCAGACAAAAAAAAAAGTGAGATAGACAACTCACTATGTACCTCACAATCTCACATGTACTTCACCAATATTTTAATACTAATTATTTGCATTTACACTATTACACTCAATGTAATTGTCTGCCATCATTATACATGCATCACCTTCATATTTTCCTTTCTTTCATTGTTAATCGGTTCATCTCATTCATCTTTCATCTCATTTTACATTCTTTACATTCCAAAATCTCTTAAAAGTC
>JAGPOY010003998.1:0-12460 GCA_018983105.1 Silene uniflora | reverse complement strand
GCACCCTTGCCCATGCCCTAACCGTGCCTCCCATGTCCCCTCTTAAGATGATTTTCTCATCTTTTATAAAATCACTCATGCAAAATTTCCTCTCTCTCTAGTTTTTCTCCTACTTGGTTTTCTAGAGAAATAAGATAATTTCTTCACTAAAAATTGATAAGTTACTAGTAGTAGTGATATCATTAGTAAGAAAATAATAAGGTAAGACTCGTTTATATTTCTAGTAACAAAATATTTACGGGTACTAAGATCGTCTCCTTGATACGAACCTTTGGGCATCGATTTCATTATAAATCGATTGGATTTTGGAAGATCATCCAATGTGTTATTGCTCAAGAACAAGTCAAGGTAGGAGACCTTACTTGTGCCCTAAATCGGTCCATATGAGATGGTGAGAAACCCGATTCCTTTCTTATGTTAATTAATTGCATGCATAAGATCTTTAATTTATGACTATAAATTTAAACACTAATATGTGATATTAGTATGATGTGAAATATGATTTCTAACAACATGTTACATGATACATTACATACAATTGCACAATTGACAAAATATCAAACTTAAAATAGAGTCCCATATTATAGAGTGGACGGTTTTTGTGGGTTAGTTGAGGGGATTAATGGGTGTTCTTATTTATAATAAAATACCATCATTAGCTACAATACCCATGCCCAACATGCTACCTTGAGAAGACAATAAAGTTGGCATGCTTGTCTCCCTTGTGCTTCCCCCTACCCGATTTTCCACCACCCTCCACACTCCTCTATATGTTCTCATTTTACTACCCTAATTAACTAATGTAATTTTGTTGCTCTCTCTCTCTCTAAAAATCTCATAAATTGTTTATGTTATAATTTTGTTATTAAGATCTAAAATCCACATACTATAGTAGTATTATTTAGATCTAATATTTAAGATTACTAGTATATTTTATCTAGTTAATAAAATATAGCTAGGGTTTGGGTTTGTCTTGGGTGAAATCGGAGGAGGACTTCTACTCTTGAAGTCTCGGTTTTAAGGAGGATCATCCATTCCATATTTAAGCTCAAGAACAAGTAAAGTAGGCGACTTTACTTGTGCCCAAATCGTGCCACATTCCGCATTGTAAGGAAAAATCGTTTTTCTCTCTTATCTCTTCATGCATGTAACTAGATCTATAAAATTAGTTAATATGAATTAAAGAATTTTATTTTAGAGAAGTCTAAAATATGGGATATGAACCCAACATTTTTGCAATAATGATACGAAGACATAAGGCTTTGCACGCGAAGTATGTGGCCATGGTGGACCTTTTGGGTATAACTTCCATGGGTGTATAAGGTTTGATAAACAAGCCAACACATTTCTACCTTACAACTCATACGATGAAAGCCCTAACGACTATCCCACTCTTTCATACCAAAGCTCAAATATCCAACCCCCGCAACAACTCTTTCAAAGTCAAAGTCTTTACAATCCCCAACATAACCAACCTCTCATTCACCCACAACAAAAGAGTGAGCATGACCTTGATACGCAAAACATGGTCCTTCAAATGCTTAAGGATAAAGAACATTTCTTTAAGCAAATGCAAGAAGATAGCCAAGCAAGAGACGATGTGCTAAATAACCTCTTGAATCATGGGCGGAAGCTGGTAACTCAAGTGGCTCAACTGGAGACCATGATAACGGGTAAAAGTCGTCACACCCGATCAAACAAATTTATAACTCAACTAGTAGAAGGGTAGTCGAGGTCGAACCACAAGGAGATCAAGTTTGAGTACTAGTTTTGTCTTAGATTATAGGTTAGCTACGCGAATCATGAAGTTGATAAATATTAAGCTAATAAACTAAATTAATAAGAAACAAAGTGAACAAGTAATGAAATAACAATTTAAGCAATAAAGAAAAGGCCTAGGGTACGACTCAACCGCCAACATTCCTAATAAACCATAAGTTCCGTCAATTAGTTGCCAAAGGGTAGACAATTGGGTGGAAACGCCTCTAGGTCGCCTATTAACTCCCTCCCGAGCTCATAATAGGACACTAGTTTAACCAAGCAACTCCCTCCCGGGCTCAAGACTCGGCTTCCTCGACTCAAAGGGTTTAAGACTCACTAAGACGGGCCCATCTTCGCTCATCTAACACAAATGGTCAAGGGTTAAGTACGCGATATTGCCCGGTCATCCCGACCCTTTTCCCAAAGGTGAATTTCAAACCGCTAAGCAAGAGCACCCAATTCAAGTCCCCCCTCCCGGGTTCAACCCAAATTGGCAAGAAAACTAAGAAGGGTAATCAAATCCCGACCTAACCAACTCCCATTGGTGGACAAGGGTCAAAACCAATTATTATCCCAATTAGAACATAGACAATGTAAATCTCAAGTTTAGCCCCAACAAATTCCCCCTCAACAACTAATTAAAATGAAACTAATTAGGTGAATTAGTCATGTTGGGGTCTAATCGCACCCTAGAAATAAGACTACTCACTAATCATGGAGTTTAAGACTAAATAACAATTAAAGGTGATTACTTTGCAACAAAACATGATTAAATTGAGATTTACTCTAAAAAGCATGCAATTGATAAGGCAAAGGCAAACAAATACCAATTGAAACAATTGCCAACACTAACTAAGCATAAAGATGGAACCTTTATGAAGGAAATACTCAAAATCCGAATTTAACTAAGGACGGCAATTAACCATACAATTTCTACTAGAAATGTAATAATGAACTAGTTATACTAAGATTAAGGTGGAATCAATTAAAAAGGAAGTGACTTTGATATTAAGAAATGTAAACAATTCAAATCTAAGAGAACAATAACTAAAGGAAATATATAAGATTAACAAAACAAAATAGAAATGAAACAAAAGAATAGAAATTACCCAACAAAAGATGGAGAAAATAATATTTAGATTGATAAATAATCTTGGTAAAATTCAAGAACAATAATACCCAATAATTCACTACAAATGCTTCAACCCTAGAATATCAAATTATGTGGTTGTGTCTACAAAAATAGGAGTTTGGGGTATATATATGAAGGGCCAAAAAAAACCAAAATATAGAGCAAAACTACAAAATAGGCCCAAAATTGTCCATCACTATTCCCAGCCTGTGTAACTCAAGGGCGGCCAGTGTAACTTTACACAGGCTGGACTTGAGTTACACCGACAAGGCTAAAATAGTTACACCGGCTGGAGGCAAGTTACACCAGCCTGCTCTCGTTACACTGGCTGGAAAGGAGTTACACCGACAAGGCTTAATATTTTACACCGGCTAGCATTAAGTTACACTGCCCTGGTTTAGTTAGACCGGCTGGAAGTAGAGTTACACCGACTAGGCTTATTTTTGACCCTTAGCCTCCAAAGCTTGGTCGGTCCTTGCATGGGAAGGCGTGCAAAGTTGCAAAACACTTAGCAAACTACCCGGTGAAGCTCGTTAAGGCAAAATAATCATAAACTTGAGTAAAAATCAATTAAATGCACCAAAATTGAGAATAAAACAAGGGTTTATGACACAAAAAGGCGGGTGATAACGTAGTTAACAGACCATCTAAGAGCTCAATGAGGAGGAAAATGATGAGATTAATGAGTTTGGGAGCGATTGTGAATCAACTAATGATCAGTTCATCTTGTCTTATGCACCTAACCCTTTTTTTTAACTCAGATCGAACTCCCCTTATTTCAACCTATCACTCACCTTGTGGATGTTGTCAATGAGTGTGAATTGGAAAGTGTAAAATTTGTGAAGAAGGCATGTTGTTGAATAAATCAAGTGTTCTTGGTTTATGTAAATATGAGGGAGGGAGTGTCCTTCGAAGTGGAATATAAGGTGGTGGAGAGAAAGTTGATTAAAAGAGATGATGCTCCTACAATCGAGTTGGATGAAGAGAGTGGTGATGAGAAGCAAATGAAAGAGAATGATGAGGAATATGAATTTTGCAACGGTTCTTGGAGTGGAGAAAATTTTTGTGTGTTGTAAGTGGTGTGATTCTTGTGGTTCATATGATGTTGGATATGGTACTATTGCTGATTTTGATATTGGATTGATGACATTGTGCCTAACAATATTGCTAAGATTGAGTTTGCGTGAAAAGATGACTAATTTGTGTTGTAAATGCAATGAACTCTTGCTTGTGATTGTTGAATGATATATGTGACTCGTATATGGTGGAACGATGCTTATTCACCGACTTTAATGTTGATCTGAATATATTATTTGAGTAAAGTCGAAGAATTTTGTGTAATACCCCGTTTTCTGCTAAGGGCCTACTCGGCCGAGTAGACGTTGTGACTCATTGGGAAGTTGTTCTGCCGAGTGTGTACTCGACCAAAGTACAGGAACACTCGGCCGAGTAGCGAGTACTCGGCTGAGTAACACTATAGCTCGGCCGAGTAGTTCGTCGGGTTAGGTGAACCGACTTAGGTTTAATTAGGAATGATTTATAATTATAAAAGGACTTGGTATATCATCAGTTACAGTTTTACGTATCTTCACTTTTCACAAAACCCTTAAATCATTCCTAAGCCAAGCTAAAGTTCGGATCTTCGTCTTTCGCGGTCATTAATTCGTAAGTATTACTAAGATCTACATCGCGTATCGTTTATTTATGATTGATTCGATAGATTCGTATAAGAACATGATTAGGGCACTACTTGATGATATGTATTGTAATTGTTAGGCGGTGATTTTGTAAAGGAACCTTTCTAACTGCGTGATTGTGGTTGCTTGCGGAATTTGCTATCAGGTAGGGTTTCCCTACTCAGTAATTCAATTGAGACGATGTTGTGTTGATTAACTGCTGAGATTGATTGCATGATTGACAATATGATATGATTAATGGTATCAATTGTATTGTATGATGGTTACGGCTGAAAAACGGTTCCGACTGAGAGAGTCCATATGGGAAATGGTCCACGCCATTCGATCGCTCCTTGTGACTCCCATCACAAGGAGGATGTGTACATTAATGAACCTAGGGTTTTCACTTGTTGCGATGAGAGGCTGCGGTGACGAGGCTGTGTCACTGGCTGGTGGATACCTTTTGCGATGGGTATCTGGCTGAAGGGATTGAGAATGAGTATTTGACATCCGCTGTTGTTGTTGCTTATGTTGCATCGGTATATGACTAGTATTGGTTGCTGACCCCGTTTGTGTTGTCTTTTGACCTGCTATGATCCATCGGAGGTGGTGAGCAGCTTGTAGCAGGTGATCATGTTGATGAAGTCGGATGGTGGGGACACAACCGAGTCTAGTTCTACAGTTATAGCTTCCGCCTAGTTTATAGTTTCCTGAAACATTGACCATTTGTCCCCTCTTCACAACAAGTTCACAACTATTTTATTCATTTATTTATTTTTCTCAATGGATACGTCTAGCAAAAACTTGCTTGATTAAAGGCATTAACACATTATTTAGGTCAGGAAAAGTGGGCCTAGTGAGGTATAAATTATAGGGTTGTCAAATGAATTTGAGAAGTTTGCTTTTACAAGACGAAGCCCATTAGAGGAAAACTTTGTTTTTTTAGTCCGTAGCAAACTAGCAAATAGTACTTGAACCTCGCCTTTGGCTAGCAAATGTGTATTATAAGCTTATTATTTTTTTTTAAATAATAATAATAGTTTTATGTCCGTACAAATATTACAACTCAATCTGCTCGTAGTTTAAAACTTTGTTTTTTTGGAGCACGTAATTATAAATCATCATATATAAGCTTATAATATGAGCTTATAGTTTTATTTTCTACAGATAATAATACGCCCAATCATTAATAATAGCTCCAAATGAAATTTTTTTAGCTATATATGATTATGGGTTTATATCAAATATTTTTTATTTCAACAAATAGTTATATTTTAGTGTTTATTAATAAAATTATATATTGATGAAAAGAAAATATGATAAAAGGATAAGGGTTTAATGGGAAGAAAATCAAAGTTTTTTTTTTCCTTATTTAAAGAAGTGTTTTTAGAGGGATAAAATTTCATAATCCTTATTCTTTTAATTTAAGGGGATGATGTATTATCAAGTGTCTAAGGTTATGACTGGACATCTGGTCGACTCGAGCACCTTGGACCAAATCTGGGCTTAGCCCGGACCGAATAGACAAAATCTCCACTTTTTTAGTTAACGAATCCGAGGTGTTGTGCTGGAGTATGTAGCTTCGGTCCAACCAGTTGGGTGGAGTACGCTGTGCCGGGGGTGGAGTTGTGGGCTGACAAGACGTCTTTTTTCCAACACACGATCGAGGTGGACCGGTCCGGGATGGTCTGCTATTTTAGCCACCTCTACTTGGGACCTATAAACAGAGTATTATCCATAACATTAAATAAATAAATAAAATAAAGTGGATGTGATCAGCTTCCACTACATGAGTTCACCGACAAATAGAATACCCACAGAGCTTGTCATTGGACCCAAAACAACGAAAGAACACGAGGACCTAACTCCAAATCTTATCACTTGCTATAACGGTTGGTTTGCCCATTTGTGGGTTTGCTCTCATCTTCCATGACCATACCCCCACATCTACGTCTTACTTTGTGCATTTTTGTATTATTGAGTAAAGAGTCTTACTCTTTCCGTCTCGGTCATTTATTTGCCTATTTCGGTTTCCTTAATCATTTATTTATCTTTGTATCTTCAGAATGTCTGTAATAGACAATTGAATTATTCACACTCAATTGAATTCACTTACGGAGTATAATTTAATAATTGGCTCGCCCTCTTGTCTGGGTCTTCACCCATACTAAAGACGACAAAGAAATGATTTGAACGGAGGGGGTATTTATTTATTTAAGTATATTTGGAAGAAATTACGATTCCAAAACCTTGTAATTATGCCTAAACTTACCCTGGCAAATTGACAAATAACTAACACACCCTACACAAAAATGTTTCAATTTTAGCCTTGAAGTATTTACCAAATTAACCATTCTCAAAATTTAATTCCCATTCTAATCATTTTGAAACTTTAGAAACATAATTAATCTTGGCAATTGCTAGTTTGGAAAATAAATTTGGTAAAAACAATTTTGACAATATTAAAATTAGTTAATTTTTCATGATTATAATTTGTATGTATATATTTTTCATCTTGAAAATCTGTTTTTTTCGAATCTATATATTACGTATTATTCTAAATTTTATAATTTTTTATTGAGGAAATAAAAAAAATTAAATGGGATGATTTATAAAGTTACCTAAAATGGTCGTAACTTTTTCAATTATTATTTTTATTTATGTGAGGGTTTTAGTATATAATTGGAATTTTTTCAATTATTATTTTTTTCGTTATGAGATATTAATTTTTGAAATTGTATAGACCTCTTACCGAATTTGCCATTTTACCCAACTTATTTCCCAAACTAGCCATTCAAAATTAATTTCATTGTTAAAACCTTGACAATCGTTAAAATGGAAATTAAAATTCGAAAATGGTTAGTTTGGAAAATACTTTACTGAAAATGGTCGTTTTAGTAAAAGACCCAAAATAAACTATATATATATATCTTTGTTGAATTGAAATATAGAATAACAATTTACTACTGCAAATTTTATAATACAGATTGCAAACCCTAAAAGACAAATAATAAATTACAAAAAAGTTATTAATTTAAAATTTTAACTCCTTTATCTTTATTAACTTAAAAAATCAGCAATTCATAGTACTAAACAAGCCCTCAATAGTGAAGGAGGCCCGCTAATTTTTCATAATACAATGTAAAATTATCAGTCGATCCCCTTGACTCAATGATAGAGTCTTAAAGATTTAACCACGAAATCAATAATTTAAACATCACTACCTTATTATTCACTCCAAGATCAGTCATTGTTCCTAATAAAAAAAAAATCTTGTTATCCCACAATTCCACAAGTTGAATCAATGATGGCACTTCACATTATTTTGGGATATAAGATTGAGTTGTTAGAATAGTTACCTAATGCATACCCTTTTTGGTGAAGTGAAAAAAAAGACCCTTGGACGAGTAACATGGTTGGAATCAATATCATCCATACAATTAGATACAACTAAATCCATAGTTAGTAACTTTGACTTAATTGCGTTAGAATGGTCGGTTGGTGACTGGTGTCATATTGTTTTAAATGTCATTAGTAACTCTACCCAAATTCTCATTTAAGACAATTATATTCTATTTAGAATAAGACAAAAGCAAATTACATGAAAAAATTGCAAAAAATTTATATATTTAAGTGATCACAAATTCTTGTTTACATCCGTTGTATTTACAACGGAGGTATAAATTCATCCCAACTAACACCTTTTTTCGGGGTGATAGGGGGATACAAGCCTTCGTTATATTTTACAACGGTTATATTTTACAACGGTTATAAGCAAGACTAACTGTTAAGTGATACTCCCTCCCATTCATAATAAGTGTCACATTGTCCATTTCCGTCTATTCACAATAATGTCTCATTGTCTGTTTTTGGTAATATTTTATACTCCCCCCGTCTCGATCATTTGTTATCTATTGTATTTGGCATAAAGACCAAGGAAATACAATTGAATGTCTAACAAAGTAATATAATATTCTTATTTCATCCACTTGCACACCCTTTTTACATGTAAAACTTACCAAAAATAGAAATAGATAACAATTCACCGATACACCCCAAAATGAAAATAGATAACAAATGACCGGGACGGAGGGAGAACTTATTTTAATCACTTCAACCCACAACAATACCCTACCTCACCCTATAACAATACTTATTTTAATCACTCCACTCACAATAATACCCCACATTACCTTCCCTCTCTGCAATTACCTCACACCACTACAATAATTTAAATTATTTAACTCATTTCCTTAATTCTTGTGTCATCCTCACAATGAGACACTTATTCCGAATGGGAGGGAGTACAATATTTGATCAATTTTAATGTTAACACTGGTAGATATTTAACGGAAACTAACTGTTAACTCTATTGGTTGAGAGGTCTCACTTGTATATCCGTCACAAGCTTGTGACGGATCGAGTATCATCCACTTGAGCAGATAAGACATAAAAAATCACAAATGACTTTTCTTTATCTTTCTATGTGAGTTTTAGTTGACCCGTTACAAGCTTGTGACATATATGAGTTGTCAGTTGTCACAAATGAGAATTGTGATCGAGGAAATAGACTTTTCAAACTTATAAATCAAACATCACTGATATAAAAACAGATGACCAGCAGTGTACTATGATCAACATGAATCCAATCATCAGTAATTCTTTTCTGATTATAATATACGGAGTACGTACTAGTAGTAATAATAATACAGTACGAGTAAAATAATAATGAAACCATGAATATAGCAAACCAGTAGAAATGATGAGCCTATAAATGGAGTACTAAGGTTAATGATTGATTGGAATTGGCCAATTATCACGAGTCACAGATTTTCTCCATTTTTCATTTACTTCTCCATCTTGTTAACCATTACTTGAAAATAAAACCGCTAAATTGTTCAATGATATAATCTGAATCGCTAGGAGGAATTAGAGAGAAAGAGAAACGAGAACCATGAAATTAAATGATATAATCTGAATCGCTAGGAGTAACTTTATAAGTTCTTCAACTTCAATTTGGGTCCTTTTTTCATTACAAAGTATTTTGTTTCCTTCATTGCTATTGAGTTAATATGCGTCGATCGTTTTTGGACTCAGGGTCATCATTCCGATCCAATCATTTATTCATGTCAATTTGAATGATCTCAAGAAACCAATTCAACCAACAGGTTAAGAGTCTCAAATTCGGTTATAGAGTCTAACAAATGATCTATTCTAACAAGTCTAATTAGTAAGATGATGAAACTATAAATTAAAATCGCAAACAATTGAAAGAAAATGAGGAAAGGCCATATATATTTACACTAATTTCCTTTTACAGCCCCCAAAATTTCTTTTACCTCATTAAACTTATCATTACCTAAAACAAAATGACCATAAAAAAAGTGGAAGAGAATTAATAGCATACCCACCAGTCCACCACCGTCCACCGAACCCACATAGAATTTCTGTACATACAGCCAGTTTTACCAGTTTCGTCTTCTATCCCTCCACCGTCTTCTCATCACCTCAGTCTACCCAACCTTTGTTGGACCGACCCGAAAACACCATACAAACTATAAAAACAAAAGAAAAATCAAAACGTAGATTCATCTCTATTGAGAGCGAATTTTCTGTCCCATTTCTGCGTTCTCATGAAAAAAAGATAGAGCTCAGCACTTCCAATCGATCAAACTCGGATTCTTTTCTCAGTCCTCCCAGTCAGAATCCTCGGGTTCGGGCTTCTTATTCAAATCCGGTTTCTCGTCAGCCCAACAACCCCTACCCCTACCAATTCCCAACGCGACGCCTCCAGCGCCGCGTTGAAACGATGTCTCAAGCGCATCCACCCTGGACCCAACCTCAACAGCCTTCTGCCGAATCGAAGCAGCAGACAAATCCACAAGATGTCCTTCCGCCGCAAGCAGCTCAGGAAAGTTAAGCCGGGCAGACGGACCTCGTAAATAATACACAGCCGTATCGTAAGCTCGTGCCGCGGCGATAGGGGTAGAATACGAGCCTAGCCATATTCTAGACCGTTTGTTGGGTTCTCGAATCTCGGCTACCCATTTACCCCACTTACGCATCCTTATACCTTTGTATGGCTTCTCCGCCGCTCTCTCTCTCTTCTTCGTGGGACCCACCACCTCCATCTGCTGCTGTATATATATGTGTTTCTGTTGTGTTTTTTTGGAAGAGAGAGAGAGGAGGAAGGGGGAATATGAATATGGGTTTTGTTTTGGGTGTGTCGGAATTTATTTAAGGGGGGAATTTGGGATGGGTCGGCTGGGGTTGGGTTAGTTATGACCTATACTTTATAGGCGTGGGGGCTAATTATTATTAGTTGTCACCGACATGGATTGCTGTTGTTTTCAAGTGTTAATGGACGGTATGTCTAAAAATCAACTACTCGCGTATCCTTCCCGGAATCCTTATCTAGTTTTTTCGATAAGCGGTTGTTTTGGTATTAAAATCACTCTCTTTTAAGTTCAAATCGATGTTTATAAGTTCAGTTTGAAAAGTACATCTCATATAGTTTTGGTTCAGTTTTGAAAAGTTAAGCTCTTATAAGTTCAATTCAGCGCTCAAAGTCGCGTTACAAAATTAAGCTTCTATAAATTCAGTTCAATTCCCATAAATTTATTTAAAAAAAGTTCAAATCAATTCATACCTATTCTTTTGTAAGTTTAGCTCCTATAAGTTCAGTACAGAAAAGTTCAACTCAGTTCAAAAAACTTAATTAAGCGGTTATGTTCGCGAAAGTGGTAATTAAGCCCCTTAACTTAATTCAATTGTGAAATTAGGCTCCATAAGTTTTAATTGGAGCAATCAAGCCACTTAAGTTTCACCAAAGTGAAATTCAACCCCATTTTTATAATTTTCACAAGAATTTTAATTAAAAACAATGTCATATTAGTATTAAATAATTTATTATATACTAAAAATTACTAATTGTAACTTTAGGTAATTCTACATAATTGATTAATCATAAAAGAACACTTTTACATATATATTTAGTAAATTGTTTATAATAATTTATATAGTATTCATACATATATATAATAAATTGTCTATATACTATAAAATTAAAAAAAAAACAATTCTCAATATTTAATATAAATATAAAAGTATTAAAATCATAAAACAAATTTTTTTTATTTGATAAATTGTATTAAAAGTGACTTTAATATAAGAAATTGGTGAAAATTTAGAAAATGGGTTGAATTTCACTTTTAGTGAAACTTAAGGGGCTTGATTGCTCCAATTGAAACTTATAGGGTCTAATTTCACAATTGAGCTAAGTTAAGGGGGTTAATGTAATAACTCAAACCTTTAGAGTCACTCGGTGTGACACTCGGTCGAGTGACCGAGTAAGATTTGTGTGATATCTCGTATTTTATATTATATAAATAATATTATATTGTGTTTTATACGGATTATATACGGGAGGAAATAATATAAATAATAATACATAATATATAATACATGTATTATACTCCCACCATACATTTACATACTACCCTTACCTTACCTCATCACCCTATCCACACCCACCTTATCCCTTCATTTCACCATTTCCACCACACAAAATTAAGAGAGAAAAAGAGAGGAAAAAAGAGGAGAGAAAAAGGAAGAGATATGGAGATTTTGTCCCTCCGCCTCGATATCGTAAGGTAATACCGTCTTTTATCTTATTTAATTTATACCTTTGACCCGCCTTGACCTTGGCTCACCTTGGACCATCTTTGACCACCTGTCGACCGCCATTGACCGCCCCAAAATCGAGTTGACCGAGTATATATACATGTTATAGCTTGTTTTGTGAGACCGTCTTAAGACGAGTTTTTAACCCACTTGTAGGGGTTGTCTTGGGCTGTTTTTGGGTGGGTTTTGTCGGGGGTTGAATGGGGGT
>JAGPOY010003997.1:0-12222 GCA_018983105.1 Silene uniflora | reverse complement strand
TTACACCACCTCAAAGTCAAAACATGAATCACCAAAGTTTCAACCATGGGAACCAAGGTTACCAAGGCTTTAACCAAGGGTTCCAAAATCAAAGTTTCAACCAAAATTTCCATGGATATCAAGGGTACCAAGAGCAAGGGTACAATCAAGGAAATCAAGAGTTCAACAATGGGTACAACAACCAAGGGTATCAAGACCAAAATTTCAATCAAAACTATCAAGGATTTGACCAAGGGTATCAAGCTAGGTCAAAATTTCAATCAAAACTATCAAGGCAACTAAGGCTTTGACCAAGGCCAAGGTTCAAATCTTCAAAACTGAAATGACTATGGTTCTCCTTTCTCACTTGCCAACCAATCTTTCAATCAAGAACCACCATCTCAAACAAACAATTTCTTGGAAAATACTCAATACAACATCTTGATCAAGATGATAGAAGAATTGGCAACCCAAACTTGCCAAAGCATAACGGATCTCTACGCCTCCCAAAGAAACCTTATGCGTATAGTGTCTTCTCATATTCTTGTCAACCCTCAAAACACCACCGGGTGGATTTCTAGGACAAGAGCAAAATGTTAGGGATCCTATGGAGGCAAGAGAAGTTAAATGGTATTGAGTTGGGAATGGAAGTGGAAAAAGAAGAGTCGTATGTTTTGCCAAATCAAGAAGAGTCATTAAATGCAACGCCTCTTTCAATGGGTAAGGAAGATTATAATACCCCGGATATTTTTAGTTTTATACGAGTATATTAATTCGGAAATATATTTTAAACTACTCGTTCTGTTGAGAATTTCTTAGTAGGTTTCCTTTCTTCTGGAGTATATATACCTATGTTTCCTATTGTACCTCATCTTTCTTAAACCAAACCCTACATTGTATATGCCGTCAGACGTGCTTGAATTTCCTTCTTTTTCATAAACACTTTATTATCATCTACTATCTTAAAATTCAATTGATCAATTGTTAAGCATAATTTCTATCGTGCTCCTATATCATTAGTTACCCCATCTAGTTGATTTCATCTTTGTTTTGGAGTTTATTTGACGAGTGCCCATAACCAGCTCCTTTCTTTTGGTCTTTTGTCAATCCTTAATCGCCATTAGTGGGTGCGGGGCCATTATATGGATGTTCCGTACTATTTTCCGACATAAGGTAACACGATATTACCGTCCCTAATACTCTTATTATTGTTCGGGGTTGACTCTATTACATGATAATTGTTATTGATTTATTACTACTTGTGTACCGAACTTTTACATTAATGGATTATTATTGATTATTCTTTATACTTAATAGTTAATACTTTGCACAAGTTAATTAATTTGTGAGATGGGTTATTTTTCTTGTGCTCGACATAAAGGATGGTTTAGAAATCTGAGATGAGTTTGGGTTGTAGCAGGCAGTATACGAGTGGAACGTTTAGTACTTAACCATGACTCCATGAGGTGGAATATTAAACGTGACTGATTATGCATTGTATGTTAAAAGAGTTTATCATAATGGTATTAGCTGGCTAAGGGGATTTTAATGTTTGTAATAAGAGATCGTCAGAACCAATCATTATTATATTGAGAATTGTTGCCCACAATTTTGAAACACGTTGGGTTATACGAGGTATTGAGATAATGGATTGTTGGTATTTTATTGTATTTAAATTATCATTTTTTTGGCCTTGACTCGTGGGTGAGTAGCTTAGAGTTATACTCTAAGTGTTGAGCATGGTTTATTATTGAACCTTTGACAATATCGATATTGAAATTGAGATGAAAATTGGTTACTGGTATTGAGTTATGACTTATGGGGCCGTTGTGCCATATTGTGTTTACGGTCCTGAGTGACCATGATTATTGAGTTATTTGAGTTTGAAATCGATATTGAGATGAAAGTATTGTTTTGCGGTTTTATCCCGCCAGTTCACTCACCCCTTATCCTTGGCTTAGGAGCGACGATGAAAATATGGTACTTGGTTACTTTGGAATATTATATTATGAGACAGGAGTAATGAGTAAGATGGTGTAGTGAGATGAGACTTTGTTAATTGTTGGGTCGAGAGAGGATACTATATTATGGAATTAGAATGGAATTGGTTTGAGTTTGAGAAGAGTTATCGGGGAGTGTTTTCTTATACTCTGTGTTTATTTTTTTTTTAAATGTCCGTGTTTCCACGCCATGACCAAAACTACGCTGCTTATATTGAGTTATTATCTGTTACTCAGCTTTCCGGCTGACGTGTTTTTCCCTTCGGGACTACTCGTCATGGGGGTAGTCCTTTCTGTCTCCAGGTTTTGTTTTCAAGTCTTCCGCTGCAGTACAAAGAGATTTTCAAGTCAAGATTTTAATTTAAGACTTTGTAAAAGATTTATGAGATTTTGTATTGTTTTATTTTAAAAGGATTTGTAATAAGAGACTTTGTATATTGGTTATAATATCCCGTATTTTGGCTAGTTTGGTATGTAAATGTAAGCTTTTAATTTAGCCGAAAATATGGGGTGTTACAAAGATCTAGCTCAATGATGTCAACAATTCAAAAAGTTGACAATGAGCCCGAAGGAAAGAGCATTGAAGAGCACTTTGTGCTTGAGCAAATAATGATCATTCACAATACAAGCTCGGATGTTGAAGTTGACCCGGATAAAGGTGAGATGTAATGACTCTACTAACCACTCTCGAAGTCGGTTAATCGAAGAAGTGTTCTATGAATAAGGAATTTGTGCTTAAGGAAATTGTGAAAGTGCCAAAAGTGAGGGTAGAAGTTGAGAGGAACCCGGAAGAAGAGAAAATGGTGATGGTGGAGGAAAATTCCTCGGGAAATCAAGATGAAAACCTCCCACCGTTAATTCCTTCCAAAATTCATGAAGAGGAAGTGTGTGGCAATGACAAGTGTAGGGAAAAACTTAAAGCTTGGGAAATGGAGGTTGATGAATTCGAACTTACCATACTTGGGGAATTGAGGAGCCGTGAGAAAAACTATGATGTTTGTAGTTTTGACACTAGCTTGGAAGACATTGAAGTCTCCTCCTAGGAAATGGTTCTATTCATTTGGAGGGTCAAGAAAATGGGGACAAAAATGAAAACATCATGAACCTCAATATTGAGAAGTGACTCCTCCACCTCCTACATCAATCTACTTGCCTTGATGAGCATGAGGAGATTTTCTCAATGAAAGAGTGTAGCTCGGTCACAACAAGTAAGGTGCCCATCAAGTTAACCGACGACACTATCAAAGCTCCAATGAGGATTCTTGGCACTCTCTCCATCCCCATTGACTTTGCAATGATGGACAAGAGAAGATTATCCTTCAAAGTCGATAATGAAATGGTTGGATTCAATTTGCCAAATACTTTGAACAAGCCTAAGGTTGATGACATGTTTGGTATTGAAACCTTAGACTACCTTCTAGCTCAACAAACCCCAAAGAAGATTGATGAAAAAGGGGAAAGGAAAAGAAGAGTCGAAGTTTGAGGATGGAGAGGATCACCTCAATGTCCTCTCACCCGAATTTGATTCTAGCACCAATACCTCTCCAAAAACAAAGTCAAGGGTTGAGAAGAACAAAACCAAAGAGATAGAGAAAGAAATCAAAGGGAAAAAGGAAATTTGACCCCAAGGTTGAAAAGGAAGAAGCTCTTGTCCATGACAAGAAGAATCTTTAAGAAGAAGTGGCCCGAAAATGGTTGGAAGTGCACCATGCCATTGAATGGTGTAAATGAAGTGTTGCCTAAGCTTGGAAGTTCTTGTACCTCGGAAATGAAGAAGGTTGATAAAGGGATAATGGGATTCCTAGAGGGTGATCCCGGTTGATGGGAGCATCCTTGGAATGAAGGGGTTTGGTGGAGTTTCTAAAGAACCACCGCTTCCTATATACTGTTTCCCTTAAACTTTGCATGAATTTTAATTGAGTATGCATTTAGTTACTTGTAATATATTAGCATTAGTACTCATATAGTTGCATTCATATAGGATTGTATTAGAATTTAATTTCATGTAATATATTGTCATATTTAGTAATTGTATTCATATAGTGTAATTTGCATTGTACTTCAATTTGGCATATAGGATAGTTCATGCATTGCATTTCTATTTGAAAATAGTAATAGAAGGTGTAAATGTGGAGGGTATATGTCGCCAATGATGATAATTGTTCTGCCTGTGTCATTTCCCTCTTAATAGCTCGTACGTTTTGATGACGCCTTGTTAGGGTTTTTGCTTGCAAAAACCCGGAAGTTTAGCTTAATGACCGAGTTTCGGCCACCTTGTGAGACCGTATTGGGCCCGAGACTTGACCTAAAGGATTGACCAAGCTACTCAAATGTGAGGATAGAGCCTCCATATGGCCGGTCCATCAAACCGGTCCCGTTTAGGTTTTATGAGTAGGTTTCCTTACGTGGTATGTCATGTCAAAACGCATAAGTATGGAGCTCATTCGTTGATTTCGTAGAAGTGTCGATGTGCATATTGAGACGATTTTGTTCAATAAAGTAACCTCACATTAGCCAAATAAGCCTATGTTATGTCCTTGAGTCATTTTACCCTTTTGTTAACCTAGTTTGAGCCTAAGCATTGTCGTTTCTATTGTCAACAAAACAGCTACATCCCATAAACAACTCATCTTTGTTGAGTAGTTCGTCGTTGTAGTCCGTTTGTGGAAGTGTATTTGGGTTGGAATTGACTTTCATTGGGGTGTATAATATTGGATATCACATTCATGTGACGGTTCTTCATTTTTGGCTCATTTTGCTTGAATAAGAAGGTTACAAGTGTTGGAAAATGAAACAAAGAAAATCAAATAGAAAAGAGAAAAGAATGAAATGAAAAACAAAAGAAAAGAATGAAGTATTTGTGTCTAATAAAAGGGTTGAATAAGTTTGCAATTGAATCTTGCCTTGAAGAGAATTGGATGAATTTTTGTTAATGGCAATCCTTTGCATTGGTTTTGGTTTAGCGAATTGGTTAGATGTGGCGACTACTCGATCTTTAGCCCCACACTTCCTAAAACGGTGCTTGCACCAAACCCTTTTCACCTAGCCCGAGCCTAAGGATGGCAGTGGGTCGGGGACCCGACCCAGACCCTAAGGGTCGGACCCTAATGGGTCGGGTATGGGTCTGAGTGTTTGAGACCCTATGGGTATGGGTCGGGTATGGATCCTTTATAAAATTTTCGGGTCCGGGTCCGGGTCTGATTTTTGAGACCCGGACCCGACCCTTAGACCCGTTTAATTATTAAAAAAAAAAAAAAAAAGAAAGAAAAGAAAAACTAACAAAACCTGAGCGAGCCATTAGTCCATTACAATAAGTTCATATCTATTACTCCGTACATTAAGTTCAGATTTTTCTCCAACCAAAACCAAATAAAACAAAACCCCTCTTCCCCTCTTTCTCTCTCCCTCTCCCCCACTCTCCCTCGTCTTTAATCCATTACAATAAGTTCAGATCTATTACATTCGAATCCTAACAGGCAGAGCTCCGACGACGGCCATGGTACGATGACTAGAGACGGGTGTTAACGACGGCGAAGAACTATTATTTTAGGGTTTGTGAACTATTCTGTTTTAGGGTAAACTGATTCGATTTATGTTCTACTATTAAACTGATTTGTGTATTCAATTAATTTGCTTTTGAATTGTGTATTAAACTGGTTAGATTTGTGTTTTTAGTATTAAACTGATTCAATTTGTGTTATAGTATGAAACTGATTTGTGTACTAAACTAATCTTTGTGTATTAGTCAAAATCCGTAAGAATTTGTTTGGTTGTATGTTAATTTGGGTACAAAAGTTTTAAATTGTGTCTTATATTTGCAGACCTGCGGGTAAACCCGGACCCGACCCAGACCCATAGGGTCCGGGTATGGTCTAATGATTTTAGACCCTTTAGGGTCTGGGTCGGGTATGGGTCCGAGGGGGATGTCACGGGTCCGGGTCTTTCTGGACCCGACCCGTTGCCATCCCTACCCGAGCCCCCTTACAACTCGATTGTCTCTCTTATATGTGCATCATTTTGACATTTCTCTTGCGGATATTGGATGAAGTACCATATTAGATTGCGGGCATGCTTCGCAAGTCGAGTTAGGAGAGTGATTTTGGTTTCTTTTGTTTCAAAAATCACCCCGTTCTTTCATTGAGTGACTAGTGAAACCCGTGAGAGTCGATATTTGGGTCTTCTTTTGGTCAAAGGCTTGATATGGAGTCGAATCTTGTGTGAGTCATGTCAATCCTGGGAGTATAGCTACGTACTTCCCCTTTCCCGCCTAGAATTTGTTTCTTAGGCATTTCGTGTTGTCAATATTGGTTACTTGAGCTAGATTAGGGACTTGACACCTTGGTAAGACCCGGAGACGGCATATTCCACTAAAGACTTTCTTGGTTCGCTTTTCTAAACCCCGCTTAGATGAGGAGAGCGGGTGGCTTTTTGTCATGCATCTTATTTGTTGATTCTTGCTTAAATGTGGATGTGTCAAAAAATTTCTGCAAGCCCCTACTTGCCTTGCATCGGAATGCATACCTCATTGTATTTCAATGTGAGTTGAAGGGACGGAGAAGGCCTGTTAATTGCCTTTCATCGGATATTATTAGTCTAACTAGTCATTTACATTAAGGGTCTCGGGTTAGTTTAAATGAGCTTACTCGGGGACAAGGTTTAAGTGTGGGGAGATTTGATGAGTAGTATTTTAGTCGTATTTTACCCCGTATTTATACCTTATTTCAACTCGATTTTGCGTGTTTAATTGATTAAAAATCTCATTAAATTATTAATTTATAATAATTAGCCGTCTTAATTATAATTAATAACAAATTGTATTTATATATAATATTAGTATTATTAATATTTTATTAATATTATATGCAGGCGAGACGGTAAAGCGAGGTGGAATTGCGAAACGGGGTCGTGATACGGAGATTCGGAGGTGAAAAATAAACTAAGTAAAGGAGTAGCTGCTAATTTGAGACCGTCTTTGCTGCGCTTTTCGGACCACCTCCGGCCACCGTGAAAGCCACCACTCACAACCCTATGCTGCCACCATCACGTCCCAACATCCATCTGCCATCATGGACCACCACAGCAGCCACCACGACCCCTTCAACTTCCTCCGTCCATTGAAATCAACAAACGACATGTATGTGAACCCATCTTCTACAGCCACCACTTCAGCCACCAGGTCCACCACCATCACCCATCCTCATCCCCACGGTGTCGACAATGCCCATCCAGCAGCCTCTGACGACAACCATAGCAGCAGCCACCGGCCACCATCCCCCTCGACAAAGGCACCAACAACCATACACTTCCCCTGTTTCTTTACCGGCGATCCGGTAAGCGACACAGTCAACGGTAGCCACCACGCCCAACATTTTCCCTTCCTTTTGTCAATGTCTCGCTACCGGCCATGTCACCGGTAGCCGGCTAACCGGCACGACTCCTTCTCTCTCTAATTCAAACCCGCACAAACAATGCTCCCTACCGGTTGTCCTACTGTTGGCTGGCCGGCAAACACCACATCTCAGCATAATCTTCGCCCTTGCTTCACCCTTCTCGCTACCGGTGCCAATGACGACGGCCGGCAGAGGCCCTCGTGCGCTGTTTTGCTCTGTTTTGGCGGGTTTCAATTGTCGATATCTGATGTTTGTCGATTAATCATTAGGATTATTATTAATATTAATATTATTAGATTATCATTAATATTATTATATTATTATTATTATTATTTTAATTAAACTTGTAATTAGCGGGGATGCTATATAAATTTCTCCTCTCTTATTTCTACCAGACATAATACTACCTCACATTAGAATTAGATTAGACATTAGAACAAGAACCCTAACTTTTTTATCTTGCTCTATTATTTTCTCCTTCAATAAAAAGTTGTAATATTTCCTTAATATTAGTTTAATTACTCTTTAATTTATGCAAGTTCTTCATTTTCTCAATAGTATACATTTAGTATTGGGTTGTAATTGGAAGACATGAAGAAATTCATCTTCATTATTTTCAATCCAAGTTCATTGCTTTCCTATTTGTTGGTATAATTTTTCTCTTAATAACATTTCCTTTCATTTGTTTACATCTTTTAGCATGTCTAATTGTTGTTCATTCATAGTTATCATATTGGTTATCTTTGTTTACATGTTTTTGCCGTTTGTTATTGATCTCTCTCATATAATCATGAGTGAGTAGTCCTATCTAAGGTCATAGGGGATCTTGGGTAATTAAAGGGGATGTGAATGGGTTGTTAACACTTTGATTTGGGTAATTAATTGGCCTTTACTCTCATGCATATGAAGTGTTCGAGGAAATGTTTGAACGAAAGTTTGTAATTTTCATTAGCATGTTTAACCTATCTTGGATGCGGAAGCTATATGAGGGTCGTTATGCATGTTTGTGACGAGTTTGTCTCGACTATGTGGAAGCTTGTTTGTAAACTTAAATTGACTACTAGTTGGTCCTTACTCCCAATGCCTATGAAGTGTTTGATGAATTAATAAAACGAAAGTTTGAGTCTTTCTTTATCATGTTTAGTCTATCCTAGGGCGAAAGTCAATGGAAGGCCTATATGGCATGGTCGAGATAAGTTTTCTTACTAAGTGTATGCTTCTTGTTTAACTCGATTTGACTAATAAAATAGTGTCAATTCTAGGCCATATTCATTATCCATTTCTTGTTAACACTCACCTCATCCGCGACTAACCCAAGTGAACCCAATGACCTTAATTTCCCTTAATTTGAATCGAAACTATTTACTCTAGTCTAAGCTTACACCTTGCTCGCATTTAAGTTTTCAGCAAATCAAACTCCTCCTTTGTTTGACTAAATTAAAGACTTTAACAAACCAAGTATCTAACCCCCGTCATCCTTGTGGTTCGACCCCGATTTATATTACTTAAATTGGGTTATTTTATAAAGGGATTATTCTCATGGTACCCCTAAGGTTTGCACTTTTTCCCCAAATACCCCTACTTTTGTCGAAAAACCGTTTGACCTGTCATATCTCTTAGTTACGAGAACGAAAAGTCGCGATTTTTTTTCCTAAGTTGATCATCTTTACGAGATGTTCGATTTGGAAAAAAAATTCGTGTTTTATGTTATCTTAGAATGGAGTTACGACTTGTCAAAGTTTATTCGTTCGAGAAAATTTGACCGGCTTTTATTTACAATACACATACAAAAAATAAACTTTTTTTTGTCAAAATGATTGTCTTTCCGAGATCTACATGTTTAGAAAAAAATTCACGGATATATGAAATCGTGACAAAGAGATATGATCATTTAAAGTAATTTTTGAGAAATGTAGGGGCATTTGGGGAAAAAATGCAAACTTCAGGGGTACCATGGGAATAATCCCTTTTATAAATGTTTTTGATTGGGAAATGACGACAAATCCCACTATCAATATCCCTTGATCATTACCTTTTGAGTTATGGTCTAAACCAAGTTCTGTTGTAGGCATTAGGCAGTAAAAGTGAGTCATGTAACTGCGGTACTATGAAGGATTATCGAAATTAAATGGTCGGCCCAGCCAAACTAACCCCTAAATTAGATCCTTCACAGTGGGTGTTTTGCAAGAACTCACTTATGTATACCTTTTTGAGAAACATTTTTTTTGCAAAAAAAAAAAGAACAATAATCGTAGCAATATTCACAAAATACTAATAATTTGTGGCAAAAGTTTAGTAAATTGTGGTTACATACATAACATAATTATATTTTAACGATATTATGTCAATATACGCATTGATTAATATAAACTTTTGTCCTTACAAAACTATTATGTCCTCGGGAACCGTGCGATCGCAAGAACGAACTTGCATAACACTACCAAGGAAAAGCTGTTAATCAAGCGATCAAATGTCTTGTCTTTTTTAACGCCAAATTATCAAGGATTGTGTCATGTACACATACCCTCTTATTCCTTATAGTGACCATCTGGTTTATTCTTTCTCATGTAGTATATCATAAGTTGATTCTGTAACTTCAACAATATTATTCTCAATCAAGCCAAATCAAAGTTTTTTAAATTAAATGAAATGAAATAGAAAATCCGAATCAAATAGAGTTTTAAATAAAATCAAATAGCAAATCCGAAATAAAATACAAAATCAAATGAAACTTCCCCTAAAAAATTGTACCGAATGAGTGTTGATATTTTCATTTGATTTTGTATTTTATTTCGGATTTGCTAAAAAACTTTGATTTGGCTTGATTCAGAATAATATTGTTGAAGTTACAGAATCAACTTATGATATACTTATGGATTCTGAGTTTTTCAATTCGTATTCTGATGCCTCTCATTCGCAAAATAGAAAGGGAGGAGGTGGAACTGCAACGTGTGCTTTCGAATTATACGACAAACATGACAACTCAATCATGAGAAATGGATGCGATTTAATTTGGCATGTAAATACGGAGCTCCTTGAGGCGGAAGCATTACTGAAAGCTGTTCTCGATATACTCATTGTCTTCTTTTGATTATGGCATGCCAATTAATTTTAGCTGGTCTCTTGACATGTTGGGTCTGATGGTGCCGAGATGGATGAACTCCTCAGCCAAGCCTTTATAGAGTGTGGGGAGCCATCCTTCAGTAGTGTCGACATCCTCAAAAATAAGGGAAACATGTTTTTAAAGGAGGATCATGTACGTTTAGCTTTTTTCCACTATAAAATCGCTCTGAAATTCCTCTTGCTTATGGGTATCCTTCCCGCCTCTGAAGAGCCTTCTGCAATTTCTCTTGCCATCTCCCTCTTACTAAATTTGGTAGCCTGTGATCTGAAGGTTCCCAATTACGATCAAGTATGTTGGTATTGCGATTTGATCTTGTATGTTGACCCCTCTAACATTAAAGCTCTTTATCGAAGAGGGTTAGCATTTAAGCATCTGAATCTTCTTTCGAAGACCCTTGCTGAATTAAGTGTGCTTTCAAGCAAAACCCGCGTAACTAGGACATTTTTCAGGAGCTTTAAGTTGTGACAGACCATTTAGCTATTAACACCAATGGGAAACGGGAATTGCTTGTCTCAATTTGACCCTCTTGGCATTGAAAGGAAAGGAAAGAAGCCCTTGTCGTTTTCAACTTTGGTTGATGCTTGTGTTTGTGTTACCTCACCAGATGTGCCAATGGATTCCCAGAGTAGCAGAGTAGCAGTGGTAGCACGTAGTGTGCCAGATGAGACCTCCAAAGCTTCGGTTGATGCTTGTGTTAGTGTTAGCTCACCAGATATGCCAATGGATTCTCATAGTAGCAGAGCGCCAGGTGAGACCTCTAATGCGACAATTGGTTGCAATTTAACCTTTAAACTAACTCAAAATCTCCTTATTACAATTTCAACAACATGAAGCAGCCTCAAAATAAACTAACTCTTTCATTTCAAGATTACGAGAATTTACTACATGGAAAATTTTGGGTTTCTAGCTCCCCATTGTTGGAGTATGTGTCCTCAACAATAGTGCGATCACATAATTATTGTGTAATCACGTAATTACTTAAAACTCATAATTGGAATACGCAAGGGATGATTCAAATATATAAGTCGGCTGACCAACATTAATCGGTAATGATTGGCTAACTAGAGTTTGACATTACTGTCGTTTGACGGTGGTGGTCGGTTGATCCCTTTAGGTCACACCTATAGGACAATTCCCGAAATCGTTAAGTTATTTAATTGTATGTCGATACAGATTAATTAATTCCTTAAAATAGAACAAATTTATATTATTAGAGAGATTATCACATCTTATTTTAATGAGATTAAATAAGATTTAATTTTGGTAATTAGGACGTTATATTACTAAAATTAATCGGAGTTTACGAAACTATTGAGGTCGGAGTTGATTATTAGTTATAATTACAATATGTTGTAAGTTGTACTAATTGATATTGTCATATTGTACACTAGTAATTGTGAATTACTAGTCGATTTGTTAAATGTACGATATTTATATTTGATATTACGTTTAATTGTTAAACACTTATTTATATGACTTGTAACATGTCACATGTCACATATTATAACAAGTTGTACAATTGACAAAATTGTAAGATAAAATGGAAACCCATTTTATCATTTTGGACGTGTAAATGGTAGTAGTTGTGGGGTGTTAATTGTTCTTATTACTACCTAATAAACACCATGATTAACATTTAAGGGAGAGACAAAACATTTGTCTTGAGAAGACAATTATGTGAGCATGCTCACCCTTGTCTCCCCTTTGTCCCACCCGTGCAACCCCCTCC
>JAGPOY010003996.1:0-11803 GCA_018983105.1 Silene uniflora | reverse complement strand
ACACGAAATGACTTTATTAACTTGTTTTTTATATTGATATTGTTTGAGCTTAATTTATGAAATTAATGACTTTTAAGACTGGTTATGAGTCGGGTTCTTTTTATATTGATACACCACGAGTATCTTAAAAGAAAAGTATCAATATTTTTGCAACCTCGATTTACAGAAAGTATGCATCTTTCAATTTTAGGCTATCTTTATAGGTCATCTTTATACTCAAATCAAAAGTAAGTTTTTTTTTGCGGGAAAAACCTCCGAAGAGGTTAAATCATTTCATTAATATCACGGTCAGCAGCAATAACAATGTTTTGAGGATAATCCTCCGACCAAAACCGTCTCCATACCACCAAGGGGTAGTATGAGCTAAAAGATGTGCAACAATATTTGACTCTCGTCTAACAAACTTAAACGCAATGGAAACAAAAAAAAACGCTAAACCGATAAATATCATCATAAACTAAATAAACATCGAACCGTCCTCTGCTCTTGTTACGCAGGTCATGTACGACAGCATGGCAATCGGACTCCACCACAATCTTCCCACAACACATCCATCGTGCTTCCTTCATGCCCATAAGAATTGCCTCAGGCTCCGCCATTTTAGGATCTCGGTACGCCTTCGCCTGCACCGCTACTGCCCACTCCAACGTCCCCCATGGAAGCACCCAGGCCATCCACCACCCTCGCGTCCGTATTAATTTAAATCAAAAGTAAGTTTTAAGACTAAAAATATAAGCTAAAAAAGTTTGGTATACATTAAAACATTGGGTGTACATTAAAAAAAATCGAGAATACGATATAAAATATCTCAATTTATTCTCTTAATTAGTTTGCAGAAGTATTATGACAAAAATTTTCTAATGGCAACAACATAAGAAATCATGGGTACATTCTAATTTGGGATTGACTTGCAGACAATATCTATAGGTGCATCCAGTAGGGTGTTTTCATAACAAACAACTCCTCCTGGAGACTCCACTCTACTCTTCTTTGTGGCGACTTCATTAACCAATCTGTCATCGTTGAGTTCTGTTAAAACCAAAAACTCATGTTATATTTCTGACGAATATATATGTCCTATGTCCTAATTATTTATTTATTTATTTATTTAATTATTTACTAAAATACTTCCTACAAATAATATAGAAAGTGCATAAATTATCGTGAGGGAATATAAAATTACCGAGTCATCATTTGGAAACTTAAACCACCGTAGATTTGTGATTGAAGTATGTATAAACTAGTGTAACACCTGTGAAAATTCACGGGATTACTTTTAATTTTTTAAATAATTCTTTTTAAATGTTACTACATCAAATCACTATTTTAAACTCGTACTTTGGAATTCTAATTGTACATATTCAATGCTCACGTTGTCACTATTGTTGCTCTCACTATCACAACAATAGAGAACATTATAATTATTACGGAGTACTTTCATCAGATTTTACTAGAAAATAATTCAAAACCATTATATCCGGTTTTTTTAGATGAATAACATCTTATTTTTTGAATCGATCTGTTATTGTCGTATATCAAAATGACATAATTTTGATATCCAGTGTGATTCGGATTGCATATCTCACTTAGGTTTTTGATAATTTTATTTTATTTCCTCTTATGGCAATCTTTTCATGTTCTTTTACCAAATAGTTGTTGTGAACATATAGTATTACAGAATATATATATATCATTCACTTAACCGCATAATATTAGACAAAAATAGTAATTAACCCCCTTAAGTTTGCTCAATAGTGAAATTAAACCCCCTAACTTTGGAACGTAGTAATGGGCCTCGAGTAATTTAACCAAAAGTGAAAATTAAACCCTATACTCCGTATTATTTTTTTTTTTTCAAAATAAATATTATAATTAAATTATTTTAGTCATAAAATAATTGTGAACTATTGATCGGGAAGGGGGTTGTGTGTGTGTACAATTTAACAAATTTTTGGACAACTTAACTTTTGAAGATTTTTTTCCCTCCAATTAACCATTTATAATACAACTCCTACACATTATGCAGTTAAGTGAATGATATGTATGAGAGAACATATTACGACTATTGTGAGAAGTCTAATAATATGTAAGATTATAGTTTCTTCAACGTAGCTTATGGAGCCAGTGCATTATGTTTGTGTATGACTGTATTCATTACCAAAGTTATCGTTCACATTTGGTGAAGTGCCTAAGGTGCAATATTGAGAATTGCACTACATTAGAAAGATATCTGATCAACCAAAAGGTAATGACTATCGATAAGGTGAGATCTATGGTGAGTAGATTCCCACCTATAATGGTGATCTTGTTTTAAGTCTAGAAGACTGTTATAACCTTGTCTATTGTGTAAGCATATTATATTGCTCTTAATCTTGAAGGGGTAAGATGCAGGGTGTTTGTGAATATTATTAACTACTACTTAATTGTGGGGACATGGAGTTTTGCCTAATGTTTATCTTTAGCATAAAGCTAATATCAAGCAACTTAATAATGCTAAAATAATGTGTATAGTGACTTGCATATTCACACATTTTATGCAGATTTGAGATTTGAGAAAGTTGATTGAGAAATATATGCTCACAAATTATTTTTATGAAAGTTGAGTGGAGCATATTTATTTCTAAATCTAATGGACTAAGAAAGAAAAAAGTGTTAGAATTGTCGAGAAGAATGGGGCAAGAACCTATTAGTTGAGGAAGTTGTGGTGGATACCGGAACTTGCTTATGCAAGGGTGGTCTAATGAAGCCATATATAACGCATACTTGTGTACACATACCATTCCAATGACAGGTACACTATTTTGGAAGGTTGAGCATATAGCTCTTAGTGGTCTTATAGCCCAAAATTGGGTGGTTCTTGTGAGATGGACTTGATGAAATCACCGTAATGATGGAGGTTGAGATATTTATCATAATGAATCTATATCTCTTTATTTGGATGGTCCTATTGAGAAGGACTTGGTGGATTCACCGCTATGTTGAAAGGCTGAGCCTTTGAGCTTTTAATGAATTTATATCCCTTTATTTGGATGGTCCTATTGAGAAGGACTTGATGGATTCACTGCCACTATGTTGAAGACTGAGCCTTAGAGCTTTTAATGAATCTATATCCCTTTATTTGGGTGGTCCTTTTGAGAAGGACTTGATGGATTACCGCTATGTTGAGAGGTTGAGCCTTAGAGCTCTTAATGATTCTATAGCTCATTTGTGAGTGGTCTATATGGAGATAGACTTGTTGGAATCACCCACGTGAGTGTGAAGGATTGGCCTCCTTCTATGAGAGACTAGGCTATCTCTCTAGAGCACTCGTGAGAATCCCAAGGTTAATTTGAATTGTATCGCGGAACTCATCTGGAACTGAAGGTATGATATGTGTTGTGCGGGTCTCAACCGAAGTCTAACAAGGAATTCAAATCGAAAGATATTCACTTGTTAAAAGTAAGTTGTTGCCTCATTTCACTAATACATCAATTCAAGTCGAAAGACATTGAACGTCTAAGTATCCAATCCTTATTAATATGCTCAGAATTTTGTCTATCCTTTGCATTAGTGGGGGATTGTTGGAAGTAATGCAAAAGCCTAGTAATGTTGTCTAGATACATTACATTGTAGAGAAGCCTAACATTACCTCGTAAGAGAATCTCTACACTTTCTCCACTAAATGCATGTTTATAGCCTCACTAACTCCATGTTTATGGTAGAAGTTATGCCTCTTTATAGCACTAATTAATCATTATAAATATGAGAAGTATGTATGATGTGACCATAATAGTTGCACTTTTACCCCCTTAACGAACCTAGTTTCACATGCTTTTACGTACTTATTAGGGTCCTTTCATGCTCTTTAGTCTCCTATTTGCTTTTCTATTGGTTTTGGCTTTCTTGTAGGCGGAGGAGCTAAATCGTGCATAATGGAGCATTTCGGAGCTAAAATGACGATATTCAAGGACCTAGGATGTAGAGGAGACGTAACCAAAGGCCTAAGTGAAGAATTAGAGTTCAGAAGAGGAGCCCCACGGGCTAGGAGTTGAGCCGCGCTGATTTTGGATCAGCTTGGGCAATTACAGCTGAAGGCCGAGCGACCTAGTTCCAGGTCGGGCGACCCCGACCCGAGGTCGAGCGACCTAATTCCAGGTCGGGCGACCCAGACCCGAGGTCGAGCGACCTCAAAGAGAAACAAGCCGGGACGACCGCAGTGCGACCTCTAATACTCCGCCATGTCCTTGAACGACACTCCACCTCTACTTAACCTAATCTTGTACTTATTATAAATACGTACCCTCCTTGTAATAATTAGGGTTATGCTTGAGAAGTTGGCTTAGTGCCTCCATAGAGTAGATTAGGAGTAGATTAGAATATATTACATTAATCATTCAACAATTGTTCTTCAATCTTTCCACAATTAATATTAATCTTTCAACATTCAATCTTCCAATACTTGTTCATTAGATTAGTCTTGAATCTCTTGGGTTTATGATTGAAGATTGGTGACAAGTCTTCATCTCTACACAAGGATTCTCCTTTATTTATGTTCATCTCCTTTAATTGTTGGTATACTTCTTAATCCATTTACTTATTTGTTCATCTTATTTCCAAGTTTATTGTTTTCCTTGCCTTGTTCATCATGTTTGTTCATGTTATGATGTTTGACACCATTGATTGCATGACCCATATGAGAATGAGTGAGTAGTGACCTTGCTAGGTTTAGTAGGGGATTATGGGGAATATCAAAGGGTGAATATAATACATGTTGATGTTGGGACTTGATTGATTGATTAAATTGTTATTATGTCATCTACTCGTATGTCTTATGCATACTATACGTTTGATGAAATGCTTGAATCACAAAACTTGCATGATTCTCTATGTTGGGCATACCTTGTAAGATCGTAATGCCTCAAGGCTTGCTAGACTACCTTTCAATCCCCACCGTAAGATCGTAATGCCTCGGTGGTGGCTTAGATGTGCATAAAACATAGTAGGAAGGTTTGGGTGTACGAGTAATAACTAACCATCTCCGACCTAAGGGTTGTAAGATCGTAATGCCTCGACCCTATTTCATGGTGACCTCGATCAATCTACCCAATGCTTGATTACATGTGTTCCACCATTTGATTACCCATATGAACCCACTCTTCCTAGTTTTCCCTTTTATTGTTTTAATCCTTGTTATTTACTTATTTGCATTAGTTTAGATATCAATCCCCTTTAAATCGTGACACTTGCATGATTAGGATAGATAGACTAAGAACCCAAAGCTCACCATCCCGTGGATCGACCTCGACTTACTCGCTATCTACTTAGTTTGTTTGTTGAGTATATAAATGTGTTTGATTGGGTGTGACGACTTTACCCACCATCAATGTAGTCATTTGACACACATTTTCATATATCATCTACTTCTTCTATTTGATAATTTTGAGCATACCATATGAGTTCCAACTCTTTAATAGTTGAGTACACAACTTTTAGGAGTGTTGTGTGTCCTTAGGACACGACGCCTATATCGATTTGTACCGTAGTTGGGGCGATTTCATTTCTCATTTAGTGACTTTCATACCACGACACAACAACATCTATTCTCTAAATAAATTTCCGCCCTTTTAGTGACTCTATATTTCCAACAGTAAGGACGAGAAGTCGCGGTGTGACGTGGAGTTTTGTGAGGCGTTGGATTTTATTGGATTTGATCGCCGCTTCATCTTAGCCGTTGATTTTGGAAGTTGGGTGGATAAGAGGATTATCGAGTGAGTGCGCTCGACAAGTTATCGAAATCGACTCGACTAAAGTATACTCTATCTTAATTACGTATTTAGTTTTTTTCCCTCTCTGTGGGTGATATTTTATTTGTATTACACCATATTTACTAAGATTAGATTAGATAAATAAATAAGTAAACAAGATAGTGAGCTTGTGAAGTTGTGATTAACTTGATTTTGACGTGATTTGAATTTCTACCTCAGTTAAAACTTGAGTAAAGTCCACAACAAGGACCCAAACTATCATCAAATATGGCTTTAAGGATCTAAACTATTGTTAGGTAGCTTTAAGGATCTCACTACATATATTGACAAAAATACCCTTATGTTTATTACTCTTTCTCTCATTTTTTCTTCTCAGTTTCTTTTTAAGTGTTGAAGTTAACAACTTTAATCATGAACTAGTTTTATACCCGTGTAAAAAATACACGGGTCGTAATAGTAGGCGTTGTCATTAAACATGGGAGCATATAAGTGATCGTGTCTGAGATTTCAATGTCGTGACAATATAAATAGTCCACATTTGGAGATTTGAATATTTTTTATGTATGTACGCTTTTCTTTAAGAGATGTATGTACGTTTTACTGTTTTAGTATATGATTCTATGTAAATAAAAAAAAAAGTTAAATAATATATCAAAAAAGTTTGAAATCTAAAATTCTAAAATGCATAGTTTTTAGGATGAAAAAAAAAGGAAAGCTCCTCAAAAAATATCAGAGAAATTAATTGTGTACATAGAACACGGTGAGTTCCATTGAAATAAAAGTTTGACATTTCCCTAAATTCAACCACCAATCAGAATGCTTGAAAATACTTGGCTTTTATACTATGTAGATAAACAAAACTAAAATTATAAATAAATAAAAAAAAAACTAAATAATTACATTTGTCATGAAAATATAATTCTCTAAGTAGTTTTTCAATAAAAACAAGTTATATCTACAAGTCGAATTTTACGGACAAAGTCACATCTTGGAAACCCCCTGAAAAGAATTGCGAAGAAATAATAAATAGTAGGCAATATAAATGATAAATATTTTCTTAATTATAATCGGAGCATCTCAATATTGATCGATACTCATAATGGTTAATGCAACCCATAAATACTAAACATTAATTACAATGTCGTCCAATAAATATTAATAATGAGCTTGATTTTGACGAAAATTAAAATATGATTGTTACAAAAATGCGAATTTGTATAGAAAAAATAATGAAAGTATACATGTAACAACTCGTAAAAGATTTCTCCGCATTTTCAAAAAAAAAAAAATTTAGAAAAACTTATAGATGAAGATAAATTTTTTTTGGTACTGATGACGTATGGTAACTAGGGAAAGATATTAGATCTAACTCTAACTTGAATATTTTTTTTAAGTCTTTCTCATGTTTAAGGAAATACATATGATTTATAAGTAAAGATTGGGGCATTTTGGTCCAAAGCACATGATGAGGTCCTTAAAGTTTTATAATAATAGTTGAGGTCCTTAAAGCAACATAAAAGAATAGCATGGGTCCTTAATTCTAGAGTGGTTTACTCGTGAAAACTTAGAAAAATTATGACCGAAATGACTTTATTGACTTGTTTTTTTTATTGATATTGTTTGAGCTTAATTTTTGCAATTAATGACTTTTAAGACTGGATATGAGTCGGGTTCTTCTTATATTGATACACCACGAGTATCTTAAAATAAAAGCATCAATATTTGCAATCTCTATTTAAAGAAAGTACACATCTTTCAATTTTAGGCTATCTTTATACTCAAATCAAAGTAAGTTTTAAGACTAAAAATATACATTAAAAAATCGAAAATACGATATTAAATATCTCAATTTATTCTCTTAGTTAGTTTGTAGAAAGTATTATGACGAAAATTTTCTAATGGCAACAACATAAGTAATCATGGAGACATTCGAATTTGGGATTCGGCTTGCAGGCATATTGACAATATCTATAGGTACATGATCCAGTAGGTTCAACATAACAAACGGCTCCTCTTGGAGACTCCACTATACTCTTCTTTGTGGCGACTTCATTAACCAATCTGCCATCGTTGAGTCCTATTATAAGATCAAAAACTCATGTTATATCTCTGACTATATATATATATATATATATATGCCCTATGTCCTATTTATTTATTAAAATACTTCATACAAATAATATAAAAACTACATAAATGATCGTGATAGAAGGAGTATAAAATTACCAAGGCATTTGGAAAATTAAACCACCGTAAATTTGTGACTAAAGTATGTATAGATGTAAGTTGTACCTATTGCTATGGGCCTATCACTTATGCTGGGTGACCTTTGTTATGACTTTTTCTTTTTGATTACGTACTCCCTTCATCACAGTCAACAATTTCAATTATTTTATTTCCGCCTCACAAAAAGTAAAACTAATGTACACTATTTACTGGAGCATGGAGAATACGAAAAATTAAAATAATGCTCTTCAACTCATGTATTAGAAATTAGGCATACTTTCTGAAACTTTAAAAGTGCAAAATTTCTAATATCAATTAAAATACGGAAAATTTGACGGGAACAATTCCACCTTTACTTGGTCTTCCCAAAATAGTCTCAACTTTAATTATTCCAAAAATAATCCCACCTTTATATACAATCTTCTTAAATTGATCTTTTTTACTTATAACCCTCTAAACCGGTTGATTACTAAATCAACACTCCTTTTACCCCCTATTTTCTTATTCTCTCACAAATCTTATTGCTCTGCCTCTTCTAAATGTAGCTTATTGATCTTTATAAGTTAAGGGGTAGAAACCGTTGAAATATCCGAACATACAACTACATACAAGCGACAATAAGGCAAGTCGCACAATCCACCCAGACCCATTGTTGAGTAGCTCCAAGGGACAAGATGACCCATTCCATGCGCAACAGAATTTCCATTTAATTTCTACGAACAAAGGAAAACTCACACTTCTTAAATGCAGTAGCCAAAGTCATAATGTACTTTCCAAAGTATAATTCGAAGGGAATGTGTTGGCCTTCACTCTTCAGCATTATTACCAACACCATGGAGTCCTGATTCCAGAATGAACTCGTTTCCTAGAATCGGTTGCCTTAGCCTCCGCAATATCAAGTACCCACTGCTCACGTACTTGATATACACCCGCCTTCGACACCCTCCTTTTGCTGTCCCTAATAATCATGCCCAGCCCGCAAACAAGCTCGCCCGGGACAGCTGCGTCAACATTAATTTTCGACATGCCACTTGACGGTGGTCGACATTGTACCTATGGAGTATGGAGCTATTCGAATCCGAGCATCCACCAAACTACACTCCTGCGTCTTTCCCCACACATCCCACTGAATCGAGTTTTACTAACATCGTCCAAATTATAACATAAATTTTTCAATTTTAACCCTCATTATCTCTATCTCATCTCTTATTCATACATCACAAGTTACAACGATCTATAAATTTGCTTAAAAAATCATAAGATGAATTAAATGAATAAAAACATTACATTAATACTCTTAAAATCACACTAGACAGTCTTTGTATTGGCAGTATAAGACGCACAAACTATAGTGGTGCTGGAGTGCACGAACATGTAGTGGTTATTGTTCATCTACACCAAAATATGGGTTCACTGGTTGCAGAAAGTAGGAATTACAAGTACTTGATAAATAAAGGAACAAAATGGTTTAACCAAAGGAGGAACTATGAAAAACGAAGAAATAAAAAAGTAAAATAGAAGTGTCAGTCAAATGGTTATAATTAATTACCTATAATAATAAGTCATGTTTTAGTAAGGACTAATTTGGGAAGACTACATATAAAGGTGAGATTGTTTCTGGATTACTTAATGGTTGGATTATTTTGGGAAGATGGTGTAAAGGTCGGATTATTCCTATCAATTATTCCTTAAAATACATCTCTGTTGTAAAATAAAGAGAGGGGAGAAGTTAGAGAGAATATGATAAGAGACAGAATTGTATTCTTATTCCATTATGAGGGGTATATATACACATATAATGAGGGTAGAGTTTCCATAATATAATACACTATAGAACTATAGAATATTCTAAGATACGGACATCCATATAATATTATACCATAATATTTCATAACACTCCCCCTTGGATGTCCATCACTGAAGATGATGTCTCGTTAAAAACCTTACTAGAAAAACCCTATGGGGAAAAATGTTAGAAAGGAAAAGAGTACAATAATCTTCAAACACGCATAATAAGCTGCCTCGTTAAAACCTTTCCATGGAAAACCCAGTGGGACAAAACCATGGCTAAGGAAAAAGAGTACAGCGCGTGCTACTCCCCCTGATGATTGCATAACTTGATAAATCTTGAAATGATCCATGCTCTAACATTATTTTTTTGATGATCGTTGAAGTAGTACCCATTGTAGTTGATAAACTTGAATCTTCAGTCAATACAAATCCATGACAGCTTCGATATCATATTTCTTTGAAGAACTCAGATTCTGGATATAATCATTTCATAATAACTCTTGGATCTTCATTTCAAATAATACTCCCGCAATAGTGATATAGTTTCTCCTCAATAAACGACATACATAAAATTATATGTCTAAGATAATTGGTCATCTTAACAATCACGATGACATGACTAAATTATAGCGTAATAATGCGCTTATAGTGCTATCTCGTTAAAAACCTTTCTAGGAAAAAAACCCGTTGGGACAAAAAACCTAGTCGAAGGGAAAAAAGAGTGTAGCCATCATTCCTTAATCCTTGTCTTAAGAAGAATCAATCCGATAATTATTGAATAAATCATCCAATACCTTTGAGCGATTTTCTTTGCTAAACCATATATGTATGGATTGACATTTTTCATTGTAGATTTTCACTACATTATTATGATCGTTATGGTACTTATGGACCATTAACTAATTGCACATGTTTAGCAAAACGCTCATTCAATATGCTCAAACTTTAAGTTGAGATAATAACTTTTCAAATAAACTCTATAGGAGTTTTGATGTTCCATTTTGAAACTAATTACGATATCTTTCAATCGTATAGTAGAGGTTTATATATCATGAGTTTTCAATAACTCAATTGATCAACCATTAACAATTGATGATCATTTATAAGAGGCTCCTACAGGGAGTTATCCTCATAGGAGTAAAATATATTTCTCCTTTTAAACATTTATCCATTCAAAATTATATTATGAAACATGTGCATGCATATGATATGAAACTAAGTTCTAAATAACATATTCTATTAACAATGCAATAATAATGTATATATTAAAACTAAGATGCAATGATTAAGTTACTCTCTATATGCACATGATGATGACTCAAAATGCAAACTGATCAGTTTTCTTTCCAATATTCATAATTTGGATTGACTTCGGGTCAATCACTGGACTTCTAGTCCATGAGCTCATTTATAATCATTGATTATATGTCGACAATCAAAATGGACTTATATAAGATTCCCATTATCGAGTCCATAAAATATCGCGCGCAAATGTATGTAGGTTCCATAAATATATCGATATAATTTCATCATCTCTTGATGATATCAGTACTGCTTAATGATATCTGAATCGGAATATGTATGTGGTATCATTATATTCATTTAAGCCATCTATTATCATTCAGATATCGTGTCACTTCAGGGACATGACTTCAAATATAGCAATTATATGTCATACCAACTGCTTGAACTTGCTATTTCAAATTTATTCGTTGGAACCGTCAATTCATTTTGACTTTTCTTATACTACACTTCATGTGTACTTGTATTAAGTTGTCAAAACATTTTGTTATATCAAATTCAAAAACCTCTACTCAATGAATTTAATGTATAACATGCTCTGAACTTCTGGTTCAGTAAGGGATCATATTTATTTTTACCAGCTTTTAACTCACATTTCTCCCCCTAAGGTGGTAAAAACTATAACCGATTTATAGTCCAAAATTTATCTAACCACCTTAGACATCAATTTTCATATCATCGATGTAAATTTATATGGCCATTTTTGTACAATAACAAAATATTTCGGGGAGTAACGTGCA